>VMDR010005449.1:0-18875 GCA_007922815.1 Macrotus californicus
AATTTTGTTGTATAGTGAGATTTTTACATACACAATAAATGACAAAAACAGAAAAACATTCTATCTACATAGCTTACCCTGGGTGGTTGGTTTACATCTGATTGTTAAAGTTATAGAGGAAATGACATCACAGTCAGAAGAATTGTCTACAGGTAGAATCCTCAATAACATTAGTATTTAAGGTAAACAATTGTTATGTGCATGTGTATGTATGTTTTAACTTTCCCAAAGCAAGACGAATGCACAATTATTTATGCTGTGATAGCCATCAACTTAAAGCTAAAGTAAGGAATCATCATTCAAGTGCATCATTCATACAAAGGAACAGGAAATACACACACATGTATGAACTAAAGTCATAGTATAACCGAGTAGATAGGAGCCCGTCCACACTGGCACCTTGGTGAATGACCCAATAATTAGTATTGGAAGGAATAGGTCTTTATTTACAATATTCTAACTTTGGGGGCTCTGGGAGCACTTCAGCTCGGAGCCCACCTTTCCCATGAGACCTAGCACTTCCCTTGTTCCCCAAAAGGCTATAAGCCAAAAATGCCAAAAGTTCCCCATGTTCTTATCTTTTTTAAAAGATTTTATTTATTTATTTTTAGAGAGAGGGGAAGGGAGGAAGAAAGAGAAGGAGAGACACATCAGTGTGTGGTTACCTCTCACACGCCCCCAAATGGGGACCTGGCCTGCAACCCAGGCATGTACCCTGACTGGGAACCAAACCAGCCACCCTTTGATCCTCAGGCCAGCACTCAGTCCACTGAACTACACCAGCCAGGGCCCCGTGTTCCTGTCTGAAGCCCGCTGCTCGAACAGTTCTCCAGTCCCTCTGGAGGTACCAAAGTCACCATCCTCACACACCAGCTCTCTTCTTCAGGATCTGGGGTACATTGTCATCAGACTCTGTGTTATAGTGCAGGAAAGCTTGTGTCCTATTACATTGGATCGTGGCAAAGTCCAGGAAAGGCACAAGTCTCAAGAGTCCAGAAAAAGTTCGGGTTTGCATGGCAGCAGGTCAGCATCTCAACAAGGCCAAGTCCTTGGTGGCTCTGGAGTCAGCTGGAGCAGGCATGATCAGAGCAGCAACACGTCACCTTCCTACTACACCAGGCCGCATGGCTGGACCCTGACCACAAGCTACACAGCTGCTTGCTTGCTTCTCCCTCTCACGTGGCTGCTACATATTTCCTACCTCATGGCTCTCCTACCCCCTCCAAGCCTCATGGCTGAGTCCCTCCAAACTGCATAGCTGCTACTTCATTACCAGCAACATGGCTCCTTCCTCACTCCCCACCCTTAGTTTCAAACCCTGCTCTGGAGCCTCCTACGTGACTCCATCTCCAACCCCTCCCACTGTGAGCAACATTTGCCAGTTTTCATGTAGAGCTTACATTTATTTGGCTGCTGTTCCCAGCCAGGGCAGGAGTGACTCAGTGATCCAGGGGAACCTGCCTCCTGGGCTCTGTCATGAGTCAGGATACACCTTAAAGTCATGTCCACCTAGTCTCCAAGTGACAGCACAGCTGTTAACACAGCTCTTAAACTAGCTACCAAGTTGCTGTAGATATGCAAAGTATCTTAATCCTGTCATCCACTCTCCCCCACCCCCAGCCAAGGTGTGTGGGGATTCATTCTCTGACCCCTGCTCTGTACCTCATTACAGTTCTCCCCTTTCAGACATTGGACCCTCTTTAATCTTGTGAAGGACAATGGGCGAAAGTCTCGAAATCTTTTGGAGCTACTTCCTGCTGGCCATAGCCATCATCCTACCTACCCCTGGGTCCAGGGATCCCTAGTGGAGTGGGGATGTGGGACAGAAAGTGGCCATCATGGGGAAGGACCCGGCAGAGTGCAGGTCCCCGGAGGATGGCATGCTCGGTGTTCAAGGGCAGGCATTCCTCAACATGTTGACATCCTTGTCATGTTCTGGAGGCAAGAGATTTGGCAAGAGGGTTAGAAGGCACAAGTAAACCCATAACCACTAAATGACTAATTCTACAATGGCCCACAGCAGGAAAAGAGTGGCTCATCTGGAGGAAGGTGTGCAAGGCGTGTCACACCTGTCCAGAGCCATTTTGCCCACTATACTTAGCTTGGGCTGAGGGGAATATTTTAGGATTCCCCCATTTTGACTTCTGGGCCCTTTCTGTCCAAGCCATCAGGGCAGGTAAGGGAACCAGTTTTAAAGTGAAGCCCACGGTGGGCCCCATACTTCACCAACCCAACCACTTAGTTCAGTCAGACCATTGAGCCTCAGGAGGTGGCGCTGCAGATGGGCTTCTTCAGTGAGGCCTGTGTTGTATGAACAACCACTCATGCAATGAGGTCATAGGCTTACGTCCTATGAAAAGAGGAGAAGAACACACATGTTCATTCACACAACAACCCACAAACCAGTCCGAGTTTGCAAGACTGTTTTGGAAAGGCATACAGTTGCAAGGCCTTTGCTGGCGTGACATTTAACAGTGACAATTTGACAGATCCTTCTTGCCTGTAAATCGAGCATCTCTGGTGATGTCACAAACCCAGTTTCAACTTCCAAATGCAAACAAACTTTGAAGACAGCTGCACTAGTCCAGTATCCACCACTGAGCATTGTGGTTTTCCCTGAATCACGATTTTTCTCCCAAAGATCACCCTCATTGTCATTAAAGGGACTGCATTTAGTCCACTTTTAATTTTGCCTGTTTGTTTGCATAAACACAACCAGAGCAGTAATTGATCACATATGATCTTTAAGTCTGCTTTGCTGGGCTTTATACGAGGAGCATTTAGATGGACTCTTCAGTCCACCCTTCAGGACACAGAAGCTGAGCCACACACCTGCCATCTGGCCTCACTTGTACCACCTGCTCTTTTAAGTCCTTGAGGTTTCCGTTGTGCCTTAAGGCTCTTCCTAGCCATCTTTTAGGAAAGCAATCTTCATTGCTTCCCTAGAAAGACTGCCACGAACCACGTGACCAATCCAGGTACCAGGCTTCCTCTTGTGGGACTTTACTAGCCTTGGAAGTCAATCCTAGCTCCTCAGGGGTTTTTTTTTGTGACACCCAGAGCCCAGGCACACCTCCTTTAGGCATGACATTCTAGTCAAAGTCTTGGTTGACAAAATGACCATCAGCAGCTGGTCTCTTTGGTTTTATCATCACTTATTTCTTCAGAATGCCAAATTCTGGATCAGGTATGGAGAAAAATGTGAAGTGTGAAGGAAAGTCCTTGTCCTTCAAAATTGCATTTCCACACATTATGTCTTCCATTACTAAAACCATATAGTTTCTTTCCAAAACTTTCACAAACTTCCACAACCTTCTATATACCTTTTATAAACCTTCTTACCCATTCAGATTCACTAAAATTTCGTTTTCATCCTGTATGCTTTCCCTTATTCACGTTCTCACATAGTGTGAAGTTTTAACTCTTCCTGGGAAACCTCAATTTCCGTCCAGAGCATAACAGCAAAATTCAAAACAAAGACAGAGTTCCAAAAGAAGAAGGGGGACTAGAGGTAGCTTTAGAACCTTGTCTCTGCCCTTACCAGTCAGCTGGTGTACTCACCAGCATTCCATGGCACCTCACTTCAGTGGTAGAGACACCCTCTCGAAGAGGCATGCCCTCTCAGGCCCGGTCTCTTGGCAGAGATACGCCCACTTTGCCCCAGGCTGGCATATTCATCAGCATCCCAAATGACCCTTCCTGGGTGCTACATGGCAAAGGCATTCTCCGCAGCTGGTTACAGATAACGTCTCCTAGGTCTCATTGGCCCAAAAGCAGAGACAGAGGATTCCTGCTGTACCCAAAACAGCAAGATTCAAACCAGAGCCCCACAAGATCAGAAAACAAGCAAATAAAGAATAACCACAGCCAAGAGCTGAAGCTTCCTTTCCTTTAGGTTTAAAACTTCCACAACCTTTCCATTTATCTTAACCCATTCAGATTTAACCATAATATGCTTTCAATCCTTGTTCTTTTCCACACTGGGAAGAGCTATACTCAAACTCAGTATCTGGCAGCCAAAAGTCCCCAGCTTTACAAGCACATGCATAAAGTGTAAGAAACACTGTCACTCTGAGATGCCAATTCATGGCCCTCAGAACCAGGACCGTCCCCGACAGACACCAGTTCGTGGCCTTCAGGACCAGAGCCATCCCCATCAGGACACAGTTGCACAGAGAACCCGTCTGGTGCAGTGCCCACATGGCAGCAGCACATACCCTGGAGAGCACATCCAGCCCACCACCCTGCGTACTTCCAATATGGTGGAGTGGCCATGTGCCACACCCAAGATAGTGGAGTGGCCACATGACTCATCCTCCATGGTGGAGCCTTCAGGTGATTTACCCAAAATGGCAATGTGCCCATGATGTGGCTTAATCTCCAAACCCCAGCATGCATGCAGGCTCGGCTCACAAATCCTAGGGGTTTCCTTCCTCCCCAAACCTGCTCCTTTACACCGTTCTGGCGTTCCTGGAGACCAGCACCTTGAGCTGGGATGCAAGGCAGTTCCCTGAGCCTGGAAAGTCCCCACAGCCATGCTAAAGGGATTGTGGGTATGGCCCACGTGGCTGGAACCTGAGTACAGGTTCCTATAGTCCCATCTGGGCTCGCCAAAACTGTGCAGCTGGCTTAAGATAAGAATATGGGGAACTATCAGGTTTGCTTTTGGCTTATAGCCTTTTGGGGAACAAGGGAAGTACTGGGTCTTGTGGGAAATCAGGGCTCTAAGCATAAGTGCTCTGAGTGCCCCCAATGTTGGAATATTGTAAATAAAGACCTGTTCCTTCCAATAGTGATTATTGGCTCATGCACCAAGTCACCATGTGGACAGTCCCCTGTCTGCTCAGTTACAATAGGACTTATGACAACAACAAAATTATAAGACTAATTCTACCAATCATTTTATGAAAATTTCTTACTCAAAAATTGTATCTTTTATTTTTGATATCTCTATCTCAAATTGAAGTTTTCAAAAAAAATCAGTATATTTAATAATATTCTCTACTCAATTCTCTTTTTTTACTTTTTAATCTTTTTTTAAGAAAACATTCTCCTATTTAGTATAAAGATTGCTGGGTTTTCTTTTCCCCAAGGAGAGTGATGTAAAGTTTTAATGATGATTGTTATATGCCTTAAACATACAGTATTGTTTTCATGTAAATATAGCTTTTTTTAATCCTCACCCAAGGGTATATTTTTTCATTGGTTTTTAGAGAGACAGGAAGAGAGAGAGAAAGGGAGAGAGAGAGAAATACCAGTTCGAGCAAGAAGCATCGATTGCTTGCCTCCTGTGTGAGCCTGGGCCGGGGATCATGCGTGCCCACACTGGGGATTGTGTGCACCCCAGACCTAGGATCAAACCTGCGGTCTAGGCATGTGCCCTGGCTGGGAGTCAAACCCATAATCTTTCGGTTCCGGGACAGGACGATGCTCCAACCAACTGAGCCACACCAGCCAGGCCTGTAAAAATAGTTTAAAAAAATTCTTGAAGCAGCTGTATAATAGTAAAGAAATTTTAAGACAGTTATGTCTTAATTCCACTATTCTAACATAACTCATTTTACCCAATATGTATATAACTTTATATAGTTGTGACTGCAATACATATATAATTTTGGAATCTGCTGTTATTTAACCTCATGTTATTTCATAAACGTTTTTCCACATTGTTATATAACCTTCATATTTATCATTTTAAATGTCTATATATTATTCCTTTGAGTTACCATAATTTTTTCATTACCCTATCACTGAGGTTGTTTTCAATTTTTTGCTGTTACATTTGGTATTCCAATGAATATCATGGTACAGATACTTACTTCTCTGTGTGGAACTTGTCTGTACTTTGGAGTTACTTTGTGACAATAACTTCCCAGAGGGGCAATTCAGAGGTCAAACAGTGTAAGCCATTCTTTTCCCTTGGGTAGTGGTAGTGGTGGCTGTTGTTAAATGCCTGATTATTTTCAGTTCGTTTGTTAGTTATTTGTTTCTATGCTTAAATTCTATTGCAGTTGTATTTATTACTTATAAACTTGAATGATTCTTATTGCTGTCTGTTGGGCTTTGGTGTACATGAATTAGACTTCTCCGATATAAAAACTGCCATAAAGCTGCAGGTCTGCAGGAAGTCCCATAAATACAGTAGGGACGTTTTATAGTGTCGGTGGGGCTTCTGTGACTGTACAGCGGAAAATCTGTTCTGCGGTGGCTTCGGGTGTAATATTACCCGCACTTAGCAGTTAAGAAAATGAAGCAACGTAAAGAACAGTGTAAGGAAGTTAGTTAGAGCAATTTAAGAAATAACTAAATCTACTAAATACTCAGGAAGAAGCAAGTTAAACCTAACAGTTTAAAACATGCTTAAAGCTAAAGACCATATACACTCTCATTGTCTCAGAGCTTGATTCTTTACAGGGAAATTAATTGTTTTCTTTTCTTTTTTATATATTGTAGAAGGTTACAGAGGAGAAACTTAGCCCCAGCCTTAATAATACTACCTTTTAAATAAGTGATTTGTTCTTTTTCATAATATTCTATACACAGAGGGGGGAGGTAGGTTTACAGTTGTGAGCACACGAAACAGAGTTTATTCTTGTTGTTATTTATTAATTACTGTGTTCTTTTTCATATGAACAACTGTAAACTTTGCCCACCCTGTATATTTACATGTACAGAATACTAAATATAGTTTCCAGCTCAGAGTTATTTATGTGATTGCTCATATGTATTAAAATAAGTGAAAACAAAATCTATTCTAATCTTATTAAAGCAAGTGACAAAGCTGCTTAATGATTATTTGGGTTATAAACAATTAGGTTTTATTTAAAATAATGTTGGTTAAAGTTTCATCTGTAAAACTGAGTTTTACATCATGTCATTTGCTTTTCCTGGGGACTCCAGTATACCAGGTTTAATTCTTCATGAAGTAGTTTCTTACCTTTTGCTGGTATATTTCTAGGTGGTTCACTGGAATATACCCTCTCATGTCTGATTACATACACATTACTTAAAAGAGTACCAAGTTTATCATCATTCTACCCAAACCAACTCCTTATTCCGTCATTGTTACTCCTAGTTCCTTTTTTTAATCCCCATCCAAGGATACATTTGTAGATTTTTTTTATAGAGACAGACAGACAGACAGACATATCTAGGTGAGAAACAGCAGTCCTAGGTTTGTGCCCTGACCAGGGATTGAACCCGCAACATTGTGATGCATGGAACCATTCTCCAACCAACTGAGCCACCTGGCCAGGGTCCCAGTTTTCCCAATACTCAGTTTTGAGACCTTGAGTTCATTTCTGACTCTTCTTGTTCTACTCCCACAGCATCTATTTAGTCTCTAGGACCTAACAGGGTTTGTTTTTCCCACAGTGTCTCTCCTTCCGCTCTTCCTTCCTGTTTTTCATTGCCGCCACCTTAGTCCTGAGACCCATTACTCCCCATCACTGCAGCAGTCTTCCAGTTGGCCTCTCTCCGGTCCTTCCTCAGTGCGTTGTTCGTGCACACTCCTAAGCTATTCACACTTGAGGTCCTCTGATTCTCACCACACCCAGCTCCTAACTTCATCTGCAATTATACCCAAGAGAGCCAATCAAAATGAGTATTTTTTATTGTTTCCTGTGTGAACTGTCTGTACTCTCGGCTTCATATACTTACCAGTTAATGTTTATCAGTCACCATAATGATGCGTATCAGGAATTTGATAATTTACCCGTTTCTCTTCAGTGAGATAGCTACAGGTACTATATGATATTAATGTTAGTGATTTTTTTACAATGATCAATAAGCTGTATAGAAATTGAATTTTGAGTATGTGATTTCATTATTGCTTAGGAAAAATGGTTTATTCCAGGAAACCACATTGTTCACTATAGTTTTACCAATTGCAAAAAGGAAATAAAAACTTTGTAAAAACAAAACCAAAAATGTCACCTCTTTGTAAAAAGATGCTGCTTTTATTCCAAGAAAGACATTGTGTGTGTGTGGCAGAAAATAATATCTTCTCATGTAAGGAAAGTAAATTCTGAGGAAACTGCCAGGTCTTAGAAAGGTGACCCTTTTATATACTATATCAAGTAGTCTATATTTTAAATATAAATGAAACCAATTATAGAATTAAGGCAGCCAATAAGAAGAGTCTGAAGTTACTTTAAAAACTGAGGGTAAGTGCAAAATATTTTACAACTATTGTAACTATTGTATAAAGCATTCAAAAACTATAAAGAATGCCCTGTTCACAAATTAACAAAAAAGCAAATGGATTTAGCTGTAGAGTAAAATACAATAAACCATACCAGCACCCAAATAATCATGCACCATAATAGTGCTTCCAGGACATTCAGCAATTATGTCCAAAAGGTGGCTTGGGGCTTGTAACACAACAGAATTTTGACAAAGAAACCTTAGGAGTTCAGAGCTGTACCAGCACTTATCAGAAGGAACATCTGATACAAAATACTAGTTTGTATCATTTGTCTTTGAGTAATGTAGAATGACAGATATATCCCCTGCCGCCCTTTTCTGCCTTTTTCAATTATAAAGCATGTTTTACAATCGTCTTATTTTTTGGTAGGGATCATATGCAATGGTCAAAAGAAGAAGCAGCAGAAGCCAGAAAAAAAGTAGAGGAAAACTCGGCTGTGCGAGTCCTTCAGGAAGAGCAAGGTAGGCGGCTCACTGTTGCAGCTCCCGGGGCCTGGCTTTTCTGTCTGACCTTCTGCTAGTTCAGTTCACGCGGTGGTGTCTTTTCCTCCTAATTGGGGCATTACTGTGGACAGTTCTTTTCTTCTCCCTGTGCCAATCTACGTGTTTCATTTGGGAGATTTCCCAGTTTTTCCAGTATGGTGGTACCAAAGTTAATGAAATAAATTATGTATTTACCTTGTTCTTGCTCTTTTTTTTGGTCATATGGTTGCTTTTTCTGGAAGAAACACACACACGGGTAGCATTTCAAACAAGATATGAAAATACAACTTTAAAATTTTCCTCTTGCTGTAAGTCTTTTTTGTGCATTTCACTTATTAGGAATGTTCAACAAATTAAAAAACTTTGAGCAAAGAATGTAAAGTCATATCAAAATGTTGCTGGTCTTTTAGGATAAACATAAAGTTCCAATAAGGATTTAAGGTAGTTTTCTGGAAAGCCATTGATATTTAGAGTTTAATTTAGGTAAGGCCTTGCCAACCTTCAAAAATGGCTTCTAAAAACTTGATCTATGGCCCTGGCTAGGGTGGCTCAGTGAATTGAGTGCCAGCCTGTGAACCAACCAGAAGGTCACTGGTTCGATGCCCAGTCAGGGCACATGCCTGGGTTGCAGACCAAGTCCCCAGTTGAGGGCGTGTAAGAAGCAGCCAGTTGATGTATCTCTCACACATCAATGTTTCTCTCCCCTTTTTCCTCCCCCATTCCCTTTTCTCTAAAAATAAATAAATAAAATCTTTTTTAAAAATCGATATGCTACAATCACAAAAACAGAAAATGTTTTGGTGAGGGTGTAGAGAAATGGGAACCCTTATGTATTGTTGGTGGAACTGTGAAATGGTACAACTTCTATGGAAAGCAGTATGGAAGCTCCTTAAAAAATTAAAAGTGAAGCTACCATATGTGAACTAGCAACCTCACCTCTGGACATAAAAAGAAAAAGAAAGAAAGAAAAACTTGAAAGCAGGGTCTTTAGAGATTGTTCACTCATCCGTGTTCATAGCAGCACTGTTCACACTAGGCAAAAGGTGGAAGCATCCCAAATGTCCATCAGTGGATAAATGAATAAGCAAAATGTGGTATATACACACAGCGGGTTATTATTACCCAGCCTTAAAAAGGAAGAAAACCCTACAAGCCAGTCACAGAAGGGCAAGTACTGTATTGATTCCACTTATATGTGCTATCAAAGGTAGTCAAGTTCACAGAGACAAAGTAGAATGGTGGCTATGAAGGCCTGAGGGAGGGGGAAACACAGAATTGTTGTTTAATGGGTATAAAGTTCCAGAATTGCAGGATGAAAAAGTTCCACACCTCTGTTTTACAACAGTGTGAATGTACTTAACACTGTGGGACTGCACGCTTAAAAATGATTGAGATGGCAAGTTTTACATTAGGTGGTGTTTTAACCACAATTTTTTAAAGAGCACCCCCAAATGGCCTCTGTCCTCACTACATTGCTGGGAAACTGCCAAACACCTACGCTCTGTAGACAGGATTTTTGCCCTTGTCTTTCTTAAAATCACTTCTTCTTTAAGACATCTTGGTTCTTTTTTCTTTTAAAAAAGTAGTTTATTGAAATACCAAATACAGAAATTTATACAACTTATAAATTAATTCTCACAAAGCTCAATGAATTTTCCAAACACCCACGTTAAGAAATAAAATATTACTAGCAACCCAGAAACTTCCTCATGTTCCATCCCAATCACCACACTTCCCCCAGCCCCTCAGACCTCAAAACAAGCAGCTGCTATTCTGGTTTCCAACACCAAAGGTTAGTTTTGCCAGAACGGTTTGGTTTTGGTCATGACCATTTCTTAGTCACTCTTGTAGCAACAGTGTCCCCATTAGATAGAGCAAGTGTCAGCAAACTTTGGCCCTGGGCCAAAACCAGCCCACTGCCTGTTCTTATAAAGTTTTATTGGAACACAGACCTACTCATTTGTTTGCGTGTTTCCTATAGCTGCTTTTGAGCTATGTCTACAGAGCTAAATAATGGCAACAGAGATCATATATAGCGCACAATGACTATTTACTCTCCGGCCCTTTACAGAAAAAGTTTGCCAACCCCTGAGAACAATTTTCAGGATAGATTGATCAGCTGTCCTGAGATTCCCTAGGGAAGGATGTTTACATTCCTCTGTGCAAGCCAAGCACTGTGAAAATCACTAATCCCGTCAGTAGCGACTCTGGTTCTAGTGACTTTAGTCTACAATTGAGGAAACTGAGCTAATGAGACAGCCCTCACTGGCTGGCTGTAACCAGTGAAGGGGACAGTGCTGCCCTCTTACCCTCTGGCATCATTTGCTATTCCTTACAGCTTGTTCTCTTTTCTTATTCTAAGTTTGAGTGTGTCCTGGGGGGCGGCCAAGAAGGAAGAGTACCTGATCCACGGTGGAACCATTCTGTCTTTACGAGCCCTGGCCATGCAGCCCAGAGTGGGATGTGGCCAGGGAGTGTTGGGGTTGGATTTGAGGGTGCATACCAATGGCAGTTCTGCTTACACATCAGCCAACATTGCATTCCTTTGCAGGAACTCTGTCACACTGTTTCTGAGGAAGTATAATTTTGCTTCTTTGCCAGCAGCTGCACAGACATATTTTCCACATTACTCAAGCTTCTGCTAGGGGCCACCTGGATGTGACAGAAAGAGTCAAGCCTAAACTGAATTAAAAGTTATCAGTCATCTTAATTCGTTTCCAGGAAGTTGAAAATTATACACAGTATATTTCCTGATAATTTGAAAAACCGAGGATTTTTTTCATGCTCCTTTGAATATTTCTGTTTAGAACATAAATACATGAGCAGTGCTGATAATGTTCCCTTACAGTGCTCTGCGTGCGGCTGCCTATTTTGGCCTATTTATGTTAACAATGAACTTGAGTGAAGCTAATGAGAAGGTTATTTTAGGGCCTTGGAAACCGCAGTAAAGGAAAATGACAGTTCCCACAGAACCATAGTGTGACTGAAATAGAAAGGTGGTGACTGGGCTCTCTCTGAAGAAGCAGGAAAAGCAGGCTGGAGCGCACTGATGCTGCTGCTTTGAAGCATTTGCTTTGCTTATTAGCATGTCCAGTCTCTTTCTGAGCAAGTTTTCTGGCTGCTGTGGAGACACAGAACAAAAGATTCCATTTTAAAATGACTCAAAGTGATCAGGGTTTCTGCTGGGTCCCGTCTGCGCCCCCTGTAACACTGCGCAGTGCAGTGGGCTTCCTCCCTGTCGGGGAGCAAGGAGAGGGACACACAGGGAGGGTGACTGTTCATCACACTTGAGCAGGGCTACACAGAGTAGCCACTGAGGCTGCTGTGAGGATGGCGAAGAAAGAACACTTCTGTTTCGAGAAGCTGTTCAGTGACAGGACAGGACAGTGAGAGTAAATGCCTACCCAGCTACCCAGTCCAGTCTCTGCCAGGGACCGCAGAGCTGCTAGTCTGCAGAAGCCCTAGGTGAGGCTTCCAATGTGATATTTAATGTCTCTGATGAATATGGGTCAAGGGGAATAGATCTGTTTAAAAGCTCTGCTCCCAACCTTTGTGAAAACCCAAAGGAAGCTCTGACCCAGTTTTCCCAGCGCCTCTTTTAACCGCCATCTCTTCCTACCTAGGAGCGACCTCAGTCATTAAGGGGCAGTTTTCTCCCACCACCAAGTGCCCCATCAGCAGGTCATGATACGGCATGAGCACTGTTTATTGACCTTACCTCGCTGGCTTTAATGTCCCTGCGAGGAAATACTGGCTGTTCTGCCCTGCTAGCCAGCTCTTCAGCACATTTCTTTCGGTCTCTGTGTGTGTCAGTCAGTCTGTCCTGTCATTCCCCTATCCCATTTCTCACCCATTGTCTTAGCTGTTGGTGAGAATCGAGATCAGGAAAACACCCTCACGATTCTGAAAATAAGAACTTATCCATCACAACTAATAGTCTTTTTTGCTTTGAGATGGTTGACATTTCATTTTTGTGATTACAATATATAGCATCCAGGCTTTCATTTAGCAATATTTCTTTAAATTAGGTGCCCAGATTAATGATTTTTAATTCCACATATCCTTTGGTGATTTCTTTTATATTTTATTATAGTTCATATTTCTTTTAAAAACAGGTTGATTTGAGAAATGAGCAAGATTCATTTGGCAGTTTTTGAGTTAAGATGATTATATTTTATAATTTTCTAAAAACATCCCCACTATGCTATACCTCCGCTGGTTATTTAGCAAATGTAATGGGTTTTTAAAACTTAATAACAATGGCAGCTGTGATTTTTACTCTGAAATACCCTGATAAATAACTACCTAGCTAGGATGAATTATCTGTGACAAGCAAAATAGTGACAGAATCCCACTGTACCTTCCTTGGGAATACTTCACCACTTGAGGAGATATCCTATGTGGAAAGAAAAGTAGCTAAAAGTTTTGTGTGCTGATAAATTTAGGGTTTTGTTTATAAGTCAGCTTTGGTTGTTTAAAATTCCATGCAGTGCTCTTAGAAATGTACTTTTTATTTCACAACTTTAAAAGTTTTCCTTTATTAGACAGTGAACTTTACCAGTGACATGTGGAAATTTCCGACATTGAGAGCTCAGGTATTTGCGTAATTGATGTGCAAAAATAACTTTAAATTGCTTTTTGTTTCACTGCAACTTAGAATAAATTTTCATAATTCATATTAATCATATCATATATGTCAGATACATAAATGGTTTAATTCTTTTTCTAAGTTGTGATATTCAGTGTGATTCAGAGTGAATTCTGAATATTTAAGTATGGTTACTGTGTCATATTCCTTCTTCCCTTCAGCAGTTCTGTATTAATAAGTGAATAATTGAAAAGTTGCTTCATCTGGCTGTGGTTAAACAGATCACTACATCCCTTTTATTGCCACTGGCTTAGAGCAATTAATTCTGAATTGGCAACCTAGGAATGTGAAAGGAAAAATGGTCCTCCAAGAAAAACTGATCATTAATAGACCTGTTTAGAAGGTCAGTTGGACAAGATGAAAACAGGGCGGGTTTCTTCACAATATAGTCTTTTTTCATTATTGGCCTGAACTTGAGATAAGTTAACAGCAGGTCGAAACTAAATGTTTCACTCATGGTCAAGAAAGTAGCTCTTCAAAATCCCCTGTTATCACAGCTACTCTTGCAGTTCAGGAAATTAAATCATGCACCGAAGGTGTCTGTGTTGTCTCATAAACATAATTACGAGTTTGAGCACCCATGAGGTCTCAGAAGCTGTCACACATTGCTGGCGAGTATGGAGTTGCCAGAATTGACTGCATGTACTGCTGAAAACACAACTTTAAAGAGAAAAAAATGCCCAGGCTGTTATTAACCTTTCCCCAGCCTATCCTGGGTGCTGTTTCTGTTTTGTGTTTGTCCCACAAACCGATCTATTCTCATAGAGCATTTTATGTTGCTGTTGCTCACCAAAATTTCATCATATAACCTTGCATAATTTAGATTTTATATAATTCAAATGAGGTTTAATTAATTCTATATTTCTGACCTGTTTTTATTAAGGTTCACTGCAGTCAACGAAGTTTTAACTTGATGTTTCACAATGAGAGGAAAGTACAGAATCAGAAAAGCAGAGATTAATTTCCAACAGCGTGGGTAGACCTAGAGGGTATTATGCTAAGTGAAATAAGTCAGAGAAAGACAAGTCCACATGATATCACTTATGTGTATATGGAATCTTAAGAACCAAGTAAATGAACATACAAAATTGAAACAGATTTACAGATCCTGAAGACAATCTGACGGAGGCCAGAGGGGAGGGGTGTTGTGGGTGAGGTGAGATTAAAAATACAGATTGGTAGTTACAGGGCAGTCATGGGGCTGTAAGGTAAGGCATAGGGAATTTGGCTAACAATATTGTAACACCTGTCTGTGGTGCCAGGTTGGCACCTGAACCATCAGAGGCAACACTCTGTAACCTGTATGAATGTCGGTCCACTGTCTGTACATCTGAAACGAATACAAAATAGTTTGAATACAAAAACAAAAATAAAGTATCAGCAGAAACCTGAAAGCAAAAAGAAAAACAGATATTTTCAGAGATGTTTCGGAGGGGGTTACAGTTTTGTATGAGGAAGGCAATGTAGTGTAATGGTGTTAAGAGCGTGAGTTTTATAGTTTTAATAGACTTGGCCCAGGTCCCGGCTCTGCTGACCCTTGGGAAAATTTTTTTAACCCCTCTGACCTTGAATTTGTTTGTAAATTGGAATAATACTATGTCCATTTGAGAGGTATTATTAGGGTTAAATGAGAAGAAAAATCCAAAGAGGGCATTGGGCAAAGTTCTTAGCACGTAAGCAGCACTTAGTATGTGTTAATGTAACTGTTATTTTCAGTGATGTTATTGGTGTAACGATTTATGTAACTGCTTGGGTTTTTTCCTCCTAATTCATGAGTAGGAAATACTTGAAAAAGGCTTGAAAGTATCTACGTTCGCAGACACTGACCATCGTCTTCTAGTGGTCCTCAGCTCCTGTTTAAAGACTTCATGGGCCAGGGTTGAATTTACACGCTTGGCCTATCTGGTGTCTGAACCAGACCCCAGCCACCTACTACAGGTTCATTTTCTTTTTAAACTGTAGAAATCAAAGCAGTGATACAGGCTCATCTTTGTAACAGAGTCTTATCCAAGACTTTGTAGTTTGCAGAACTGGTGATGTTTAATGTTCTCCATAAGTTCATGGGGTTTAATAGGAAAGCACACAGATCTTTTAGAGCTTGAATATAGAGGTCCCTTCGACTCCTCATCAAGTGAGGAGACTGTGCAGGCAAGTTGAAGGAAGAATCAACAAGTTTCTTTCTCTTTGTGTAAGATGTAGATAAAACTTTGCAAAAGGAAGAACTACATAATAATTATTAAATTGTTGTCATCCTCCACATTTTCACCTGATAGAAATATGTGAATGTAACATAGATTTTTGAGTTGCAGTCAGGGTAGAGACCACTCTGTGTGAATGTTGTCTCATTATGATTCTTTAAATTGTAATTGCTGTGTAAGGTTACACTCTTTCAACCTGCGTAGTGTGCTTGGTCATGGTTTGTTGGGTATTTGAGATATTTCCCACTTTTTCCTCTTATAAATAACACTGCTATGAATATCTTTTCTTTCAAGTTACTCCCCTGCTGTCACTTCCCTACCCCCAATTAATTCCTAGGGGAATATTCTGTAATTTAATCAAGGTATGTTTTACATTCTATTTACTGGTAGGTTCAAACTCACTTCACAAGTAGCTTGGTCTTGGAAACGCAGGTACTATAGATTTAGTTTAAATGTAGGTCTTGTTAGGTAGTTGCTTTTTATAAGCAAGAAAACCTTCTACCAGCAGAGAGTAAGTTACAAAGAGAGTTTTTAAGGTAAGGAAGAACACAAAGTACAAGAAGACCCTGGGGAAATTAGGCAGTTCCTAATTCCTCCTGAGTCTGATGTTCAGAATGTTGTTTTGTTTTCTTTGTATATCGGGTACACTCCAAGTTTTAAAAGTAGAGAGGACTATTGTGAAGATAAATATGTAGCAGTTTTAGATTAATCATAAATAGGCTTCCTTCATTAGTGCGGATGTGAGTATGTCTTGGGCTTCAACATCACATAAGTCTTTGTTCCAGAGGTCTACTTTCATTTTTCAGACCTTACATACAGATGGGAGCTTCTGTCTTTATAGCAGTCCTGCTGCCAGATACAGTCAGCCTTGGTGGGAAGGAAGTCTTGTGGCCAAATGGGTGGAGATCCATGGTACAAGGCCATAAAGATAAAAATGGAAAGAAAAGAAAAACGTAAGGGCTTCGGGAGGCAACAAAGATAAGCCCGGCTATCGGCATTGCTTGTTCTGAGGGTAGGGACTTCTCTAAACTTGTGAAAGAAATGAGTTTGTTATTTTTACTTTTGGTTTAGTTTAATTTATTTTTGGTGTATAGTAATTTCACACAGATCAAAATTAAAATGAAAATTCCCAAACCACTAAGTTCCCCTATTTTGGGGCAGCCAGTATTACTAATTATCCTTCCCAAACTATTCTGTACATACACAAGTAAATGTGTGTATATACATGCACGTGTGTGTCTGTGTATGCACACACATGTTTTCTTTTTCTTTTTTCTATAACCAATGGTGCATCATAACATACTGTTCTACACTTTGCTTTTTCACCTAACATTGAATCTTGGAAATTATTCTCTATCAATAGGTTTTTTATTCTTTCACAGCACTTTAAAAATATCACGTGCCTACGTTGGTGGAAGTAATTCTTAAGGCATAGATTAGGCCTAGGGAGCAGGCCTGGTACATAAGGACATCCAAGAAATGTTTGTTGAATGAGTGAGTGAGGGAGTGTGTGAATTATTTTATTAATTTAAGGTACAGATAGAAAGAGGCAGAAAGCTAAGAATTCCCTGAAGTTTTGAAACTCTTGACCTAACCCTGACCCTGGGATCCAGAGAAATCTAAGGGATAACATCACAAAAGGCATATCTCTTTTAAAAAGCCCTCAGAAATTCTCTTTAAGGCTTCATCTTGGGAGATGTCAACAGGAAGCGATGCCTCTAGAGGTGGGGGAAAAATGGAGGTATGGGATGGCCCCCAGATTCCAGGAGTCAGGATACATACTATACTATACGCAGTCCTGGTTCTGCTGTGGTGGGACTCCAGGCCCGGGGGCTGGGTTCATCTGTTCTGTGCTGTTTTTCTTCCAGTGCAAAACAGGGGGATTAGAGTAGATTATTTCAAGGGGCCATTCCAGCTCTAAGATTATATAATTTATAAAACCACAATTTCCTGTCTGATTACCAACTTGCACAGACATTGTGTTGAAACTGCTTTTACACAGATAAAAAGTGAGGTGTCCTTTCTCTTAGATAATAAAGAGCCTTATGGGTTATTGGTAAAAATGTGATTATGAAGGTTCTAAGATTAGACTGTTGAAAGTTGTTTGCAATCATTTTTTTCCTCACAAAAACCTCCTGGCCAAACTATTGAGAAAGAAACAGATGAACTAAATACCCCCCACACTGACACACTTTGAGAGAATTAATACTCAGTAGTTTTAACCTTTAAGAGTTAAAAAATTCAGATAATTATAATATTAAAGTTATTCCATAGTAAATATGGTTGTTATAAATGATAAGTAATGCATATAATATACTTAACAGATTTAACTATTAAATGTTTCGCTATTAAAATAACTAATAGTAAGTATCATTCATAGTAAAATAAATTTTTTTTCTTTATTTTAGTTAAGTATGAGAGTGAAGCTAATAAATATTGGGACACATTTTACAAGATTCATAAAAATAAGTTTTTCAAGGACCGAAATTGGCTGTTGAGAGAATTTCCTGAAATTCTTCCAGTTGATCAAAAAACTGAAGAGAAGACAAAAGAATCATCATGGGACCATGTAAAAACTAATGCTGCAAATTGTTTCTCAAGAAAGCACTGTCCTCCTCTGCCTGAAGAAAAAAATTGTAAGGAAAGTTCTAGCTTGTCAGATGGTAAAAGCACGGCGGAATCTGACTTTTCCAGCCTCGACCCCGAAGAACACAGAGAAGGAGCCCTGGAGACAGAGCCGTTTCCTGGAAGCAAAGCTACGTTCAGGATCCTAGAGGTGCTGAGCTACAGGGCAAAGGTGGGAGGCGGCAAGGAACCTGAAAATGCACACTCCATGTTACTTTATTAATGACCCAGGTTTTTTAGGGGGAGAATGATCAAGTCTAACTAAATAAAGTTTTAGGATACTTTTGTGCCTAAAAAAATTTAAGGAACTCTTCTTATCTTTAATCAGTCAGGTGTTAAGTGTGTGATATTAATTTCTTTTTATTTTGTCTGTTTTAATATCTAACTTGAAGGCAGTTTAAATACTAGTGAAGTTTTGGCCTTAACTTCCATCATCTCTTCTGTTATTGCCCCTTTTTAGGTAAAATAGAAATATGAGATATATAATTTGCTAGGATTTGGTGTGGACTTTGATTTTCTATTTTTAAAAATATACTTCTTCCTTCTGATTATAAAAGTAGAACATATTAATTACAGAGAATTTGCTAAAGAGTAGATAAGAGAAATAAAATGATCGGTAATCCCACTGTTAACATTTTACTGACATTTTCTCCTTTTGTTTATACTGTTTTATATAATTGAACTATAGTTGGGGTCTTGTTTTGTTTCTACTTAAC
>VMDR010005449.1:18975-51758 GCA_007922815.1 Macrotus californicus
TCTACCCTTTATCATATTTATTGCAAATGTGTTTTTTTTTCCACAGTGCGTTGGTCATCTTTCATTCAGTTTATTTTGGTTTGGGGTGTGTAAAAATTTTGAATGTTTCCGTAGTCAAATTTCTCAGTATTTATCTTGTGATTAATTCCATTGCTTTTGAGTTTAGAAAAATCTATATCCAGAGGCCCAGTAAACTTCTTGTAGTTTTTATATTAAGAATCTGACATTAGGAAAATTTAACCTGGTTTCATGAGATTTATTTATTCTTTGATTTTAGGTTGGCTGTGGTGCTGGAAATAGCGTTTTTCCAATTCTGAACACTTTGCAGTGAGTTTTATATATGTATGGGATGTTGAGAAATTCTGGGAGAATGTTGTCATGTATATACCGGTAGAGTTCTTGTTTGCATATAAATAAAGACTAAGGCAAATTTCAAAAGCAGTGTCTTAGTCTTAGAGCTTAATTTCAAGTGAACTGGGAACTGCTGTGAAAATAGTGCCTGGCAGCCATGGGTTGTCCACCTTGGATTGAAGTATTTTCCTAAGCTCGCGTTTGTGTAGAAGAGTAAATAAGAAAAGAGCAAGAAAAGGCCACGAGATTTAATCCTTGCACTAAGCTGTGAATTGCTGAACTTCAAAGGTTTGCTCCTCCAGGATATGTAGGTGTCACTTTACACTTAAAGAAGTGCATTTAAAGCTTACATTTTAATCCTCATTTTATTGTGTTATTACTTCTGGAGCCACACCCAGGATAAAACCTTTGGATGTCAAATGATTGTCTCTAGACCTGAAATTGTTTGGGGGGGTAACAGCAACTCACCCTAAACAAGACTCGAAGAAGCAGCTGAGGATGGGGGCGGAAATGTTTGCCTGCCCTGCCTTTCCTCTCCCACACCTCACTTGTGTGTTCTAGTGTCTCCATGACAGAGTGCACCTCACAAGGCTTTTCTAGCACCTTTTACCTGGGTTGGAAGTTCACACAATAGCTTTTACATTATTTTTCCATTATCAATCAACGTAAGCACATTCCAGGGCATTTCCATTAGAGGAAATGGGAGGGGCGTCGAGGAGGTGGGGGAATTACCCATTATCCTAACACAGCTGCCGACAGAATTTTTGTTGTCATTCTTTTCAGTCTTTTCTCAATGCATATTTTTTAATTTAAAGATGGTATTTTAACTTTAATTATGAAAATGTAAAAAGCTTTCAGAAAAGTAAAGAGTATTACACAATAAATCTGCATGTACCCACCACCTTGATTCAACAATTATTAATATAAAGCCAACATTGTGACACTTTATGTTTAAATATGATGGGTCTTAGGATGTATCTCCCCAAAATCAGGACATTCTCCAATACTATTATAAACCTAACATAATGAACAGTAAGTGTTCCCTAATAGCATCAAATAACCAGTTAAAGTGGGCAGGCAGAAGTGATGCTGGCAAATTGTCATTCATGAACGGCCTTTTTCTTTCTGTACTTATTTCCTCTGTTATCTCTTTTCCAATTTCTGGGCTGAAATTTCCTGTTCTTTTAGCAGATAGCCAGTGATCTCCAAGCTTATAATACACAGAAATCTATTACATTGGCAGTCGATTATGTGTTACTTTATGACTCATCTCAAGGTATTATTCAGCATGTCATTTGTCATTTCTTTCTGTCTTATCTCTCCTACCACTGTTTATATTCCTTTTGGGAGAGAGCATATTTTACCCAATCTGGTTTTCCAGGTAGCCTAACAGTACAATATAGGTAGTTTGAGCTCAGCACGTATCGACTCATTAATATCTCCGATTCCCCGCTTGTTAGTTGTATTTTTCCTCTCTACTTTCCTTCAACTAATACTTGCAAGCTCTGGCCTCCCCCACTCCCTGGCTTTTCTTGTCTGTGTCTTTATTTTGCCTCATATTCCCATTTTAGAAATCACTGTACCTCAATAATCTGAGCTCATTAATTCATCCTTTAAAAGGCCACCAATGTCCTGGCCAGTGTGACTCAGTTGGTTGGAGCACCGTCCCATGCACAAAGAGATTGTAGGTTCAATTCCCAGTCAGGGCACATGCCTGGGTTAAGGGTTCAATCCCTGGTCGGGGCGCCTGTGAGAGTCAACCAATCAATGTTTCTCTTTCTCGCTCTCTCGAGACAACATATTTTTAAATATATTTTTTTAAAGGCAACCAAAGACTATACTTTCAGGGATCATTTCTATAATTTGTTACTAAAAAGGCAACCAGTGATTAACCTTCCCAAAGGAAGATCAGACTTTCCCCCACACAATAAATTATGTTTTATTATACTTTTGGAGAGTATAGTTAATGTTTTACATTTTCAGAATATTTTACCATAATTACACCTTCAGAATTGAGAAGTCATATCATTCTCCAAGGATCATTTAATTCTTAAACCCCTTTCCAAGAGAGTGCTTGGTGATGTGGCGGCAGTTGTGATATTTACACCTGCTTGCTGGGAGACGGGCCAAGGCAGTCAGCTGATTTTACAGTTCTGAAATGTCACCGAGTGGTCACAAGACTTCAACTTGGGCTGCTGATGCAGTGGGAATTCAGTCTCAGAGGTCATGCTGCTACCCCAGTAGGACACATGGCAAATGGCCCATTCTTTCCTTTATCAACTAGACTAATGTGCCGTGCGGGCCTTTAGTAACCACTGCCCAAAGGTAGACTGAATAGCTTTCAGAATGAGCCACACGTGGCCGTGTCCAGAACGGCATTTTGAGTTAAGTGGAAGTTTCTACAGAACCCTGTTAAATTCTTACATTTCTAAGTTCCTGGAAGGCAGAAGGAGATCTTCCTTCAATACTATGATAATGATAATGATAGCAACAGTAAAAAACATAAGAATGACTAACAGTTATTAGGTGCTTGCTCTAAAGTAGCTTTCTAGAAACTTTACTTATATGAATTCATCAATCCTCACAGCCACCTTAGATGCCACGTTTATCTCTGTTTGAAAGATGAGGAAACAGGAGTTTCAGAGAGATTCAAGGGCACACAATTAAGTAGTAAAGCCAGGACTCCAACTTCAGGCAGTCTGGTTCCAGAACCCTTGCCCTTAGCCATCGTATCACATAGTGCTATGCGCACCTGAGTGTTTATTGAGAACATTTCGAACACTTGTGACCACTGGCAATGACCAGTCACAAACATGGAATTCATAGGAAACGAGAGGAGTATGGCTGCAGTAAGTCACTGTGTTCATGTGGGACAGACAAGAAAAGACAACCAGTGCAAATTTAACTTCGATTCAGTTCTGGTTAACTTTCGGTAACCAAATTCTATTCCTCATACTTAAATTTATTTGGACAGATCTTAAATCAAATGTCGATCCTTAGTGCCACAGAACGAGTGAGTTATACGTGAACATAGTGGTCGTCAATTCGCAGCATTTAAGCATGTAATCTGAGCCTGGGTGAGATTTTGCTAAATGCATATTTGTGCCTATATTCCATATTTATTTAAAAGTCCTACTTGCTTGAGGTGCTTCCTGAATCAAATCAGAAGTTCTAATTGTGTGCCTCAAACCCCCCTGCGTATCCTGCTTCATACCAGTTTGGGGTCTCGGGGTCAGCTCTGCTCCTCATCCCTGGAGTGCGACCCCCCACCTCTACACCCTTATTCCTTTCCCCTTCCCACTTAGCAAGGCCGTCCTCCTTCAAAATTCTTAAGACTTATACTTTGAGGAGCCTGTCCTATCCACATCCCTATAGCAGTTGTGGTAAAGCCAATTATGTCCCCAAGTAGGCTATGAAACCCACCACAGCCAGAAGCAACATGAAGGCCACCCATAAACCACTATAGAGAACAATATTTGCAAAGAAGAAATGACAAGCCAAGTGTCGTCCAAAACTCTATTAAGGAAATAACTTATTAACTAGTTCTAACCTAGTTTTTATCCTTTTGCAGTCTGAGCATATCTGGGTTCTGGATTTCAGTGTTTCCCTTTGTGTTTATAGGAATGCTCCAGAGTCTTTTCTTTATTGTTGTGATTTTGCTTCTGGAGCTGTGGAGCTAGTAAAGGTATGCCTTACATTTTCTTTAAAGAGAGCCACATAAGAATTTATTTGCTGTTGAAGTGATTGGCTGGGATGGGGAGGATGTTTCCACCTCAGATGTTATCTGTGACCATTTTTAACTGAACTTTTACTATTTCTGGGAATCATATGATCAACGATGCCTAAGCTATAACCCTAAAACAATCAAAGTTGTTTTGAATTTAACATAGAGTTGAAGGGACTAGTACAGCTGGAAAGGCCAACAGCTCTGGCAAGGTGATCTTGTTCACATTTACATCTGTAAAGCCTTACACACAGTGTGGCATGCAGTAGGCACTCATTAAATTAAAATTGTTGAAAAAAAAAAAAAAAACCTAAAATGTCCTAGAAGGAAAAACAGTGGGGAACCTGTACTTACTTGACTGGTCCCCAAATGCTAGTGAGCATACTTAGCAAGGAGAGGTATTGCTAATGTTAGGGAATGAAAAAGGAAAGGAAATTCTGCAAACAAAGATGTGTAGTAAACACATGGAACATAGTTTCTGATAATAAGAGTAACCATTATTCACTGTAGACTTTTTCTAAAATACTGAAAAGCCTAAAGGGGAAGATAAAATTGACTTGCAATTACACTTCCTAGAGTCTGGGGGTGAGCCAGTGTCAACATTTAGGTGTGTACCCTTGTAGTGTTGTTTCTGTGGGTGGCATGTGTGTGTGTGTGTGTGTGTGTGTGTGTGTGCAATGCAATCTTTTAAAATATAGTTTACCCTTCCTCCAATTCGCCATTTTAAGTACATAATTCAGTGGTTTTTAGTGTGTTTACAAGCTGTGCGACCATCACCAGCATCTCATCTTCATCATGTCGTATATTAAAAGCCACATGAGGCGTGGAGCCAGCAGTGGGAGAGAGCGCTGAGGAGCCTCCGCCATAACATCGGGCGTCTCCCAACGGCGCTGCCAACGGGCTCAGAATCGGCCCCGCTCCACGTAGAAAATGAAAGAGGGGTCGCAGTCAAGTCCGAGTGTTGGACGTAACTTTTGATGGCAGCTTTGAAATAACCTAACAATTCTGAATCGGAAGTAAAGTGCATTCAGATGTACAGAGGAAAGGCACTGGGGAGCGTACTTTTTACTTCTTTGGGAGAAGTAAAAAATGGACCTTTTTGTTTTAAGAAAAATACTATAAGTCTAACTACTCTTTTTTTCTTCTTTGCGTTCCTTTATCGTGACAGTCGCACCCGTCCTACAGAGCAGCCCAGTGTTGCGCCTTTGTTCGCGATGTCTGCGATGACAGCGCACCCTACCCTTTCCCAGACGGGGTCCTGGATGTCATCCTCCTTGTCTTTGTGCTCTCCTCTATTCACCCTGACAGGTGGGTGACGACGAAAAGGGCCCCATCATCAGTGGCAATTTTTAGAACTATCAAGGCAAAAATGACAATTCTTGAATTTGTTATTTAGTGAACTACATTATGTATAGTACGCAGCCTTTTAAATGCAGTTTTTTCTTTACTTCAGACTTTTCGAAAGAAACTGGTCAAACTGCTTCATTAGTGAGCGTTCTGTCACTGTCAGAATGAAGTGAGCACATCCTGGCAAGACACATACCTATTAAAAGTGACAGTACTTCAAGGAAATTACAAATTCAGAACAGCCTAATAGACTCCCAAGAGGGAAATTGTACTTGGTGATCAGAAACAAACATCTTTGATTTAGCATCATACTGAACGTTCGTGAAGAGGTGGGCTGGGAATCTGTTTGGCTTCACACAAGTCTGTCTGTCGAGGGACTTTACAGAAGTTGTTTTAAAGAAGCGCACTCGGGAATTATGGGTTGTCAAGATTTGCCCGATCAACCTTGGACCTCTATAATCTAACATTGACCTAGTGGCATTACTTAAATATTTATGACTTAAATTTTTTCATTCACACACACTGTTCTGAAACAGCAACCATAGCTTTTCTCCTTAGAGGAAGCATAAAGAGCTATTACCAGCAATTAAAATGATCGCTTTTCTTAAAATCCTGCCGTCTCATATGTATTAAGGCCCATGTGTGGTATCAGGGGTGGTTGTGCCTTCGTAAGTGTTCTTAAAATTGGGTTTTCCACTGTGGTAGTAGATTCAGCTCCAGTAAGGAGCCTCAGGTAGTAGACACAGACCTGACCTCAACCACTTTCTGCCTGACGAGTGTGGTCCTCTCCCAAAGAAGCTGAGTTACCGTGTGCTTCTTTCTTTGCAATTACAAGGTCACTAGGACTCTTTACAGTCCTTTTACTTCTCATTCAGAGGTGAGCGCTTTGATTACTTGTGGAAAAACAAATTAGATTTCTAAATCAATCTGAATGAAAGATATTATTTGTACTTGGTGAGATGTATCAGGTTCCATGAAGCTACTTGTCCTCCCAGTTTCTAGAGCCTGTGTTTTTGCCTAATCTGTTTAGACGGTTGGCAGTGTTCAGGTACTAGTAGAAAGATGGCATGTATGTGTTTCATTTCATAGTTAAAAGGATGGAGTAGGTGGATAGAGAACAAGATTTTCTGTTTGACACTCATAACAGGAAATGTTTAAATTCCCAATAAGACCACAAGAGGACTATTTGAAATTAGTTTAGATAATATTTTTTTCTCATGATTTGAATTGAATGTTAAAGAGAAGGGAAAACAGAAGTCTCAGATTGCTTATATAGTACAGTACGGTCATTCTATTTATTTATTATAGAATAAATTCAGATGTATCATGTCAGTAGCCACTTTCTTACCTACATGGGAATGATCTAAAAATAAGGTGAATGAGTAGAAAGAGGCAATAGTAAGTGAAAAGGCAAGGCAGTATCTTTAGAGTCATTTAGGACTGTGGTAGTAGATTGAGCCCCAGGAAATTTCTAGAAAAGTAGCTTCTTGTCAGCTTGTAAAATCCATGCACAAATGAACAGCAAACAGTTCAGCTAGACCTTGAGTTTGCGGGTCCCAGCTTTTTTGTTTTATTTTATTCTTTTTATTTTTAGAGAGAGGGAAAAGGTGAGAGAAAGACAGGGAGAGAAACATCGATGTGGGAGAGGTACCTAGACTGGTTGCCTCTCGCATGCCCCCTACTGGGGACCTGGCCTGCAACCCAGGCATGTGCCCTGACTGGGAATTGAACCAGCAATCCTTTGGTTCCCAGGCTGGTGCTCAACCCACTGAGCCAGGAGGGCTGGGGTCCCAGCTTTAATGGTAATAAACCATAGGAGGCTATAAAAGAAGAGTTTACTGCCCTTCTTGTCACTAAAATTAAAGAAAGTGTAATATGTTTATCACAGACCCAAGCATAGAGTAGGCAATCAATACTCATTTTTTTAAATATCTTGTTTGCCTTCATCCAGAGATAGGTGAGGATAGCAGAATTGGCCCAAGTCGGGTAAAGAAAGAAAAGGGGTTTTCTCCCATTTCTGTCTGGCCTGTCTCACTGCCAGCCCACTTCCACCCACGGTTCCCAGGACCTACCTGGCCCTGGAACTGCATTATGAGCCACCATGGGAGGTTCAAGAAAAGCAGCTCCCACCCCTTGCCTTTTAGCCACAACACCAGACGTTAAAGGAGAGTTGGGAAGGAAGGGTTTATGGAAATAGTTGGCTACATTTTAAAGTACAGCTGACCCTTGAACAAAGCAGGGGTTAGGGGTGCTGGCCCCTACGCAGTTGATAGTCTGCATATAACTTTTAACTCCCCCAAAACTTTACTGTTACTGGTAGCCTACTGGCAACTAGAAACCTTACCACTAACTAAACAGTCAATTAACATATATTTTGGATGTTATTGTACTCTTACAGTGAAGTAAGCTAGTGAAAAAAAATATTGTTAAGGAACCCATGAGGAAGAAGAGGGACACTCACAGCACTGCACTGTGACTGTTGGGTCACGGCATCCATGTACACGCTGGATTGTCAGCACCTACGTCGGCATTGTCGCACATGGTCCAACTCTGTCGATGTTACAAATACCACACCAGACATCAAAAATGGAGAGACACTGTGAAAAAGAAGTTCATACTTATTCAAAGGTATAACATTCCATCAGCAATATGACTGCTCTGTGGTAACCTAGTGTAATCAATACAATTTCCTTCCTGGTGGTGAGGAAATCTCAGACAGAGGTTCCAGGATACTTGCTGGGAAAAGTCCGTGTGTAAGCGGGCCTGCGCTGCTCAAGCCCGTGTTGTTCGAGTGTCACCGGTATTTGGCTGTTTATTTGTTTGCATTTTTGTTTCATGCTCATTTTAGTAATATTTGCAGAAAGGGACTTTTCCCTGTAAATAAAACACTTATCCTGAAAGTGAGTTATTTTAAGGTTTAGGTGTAATTTTATTTAATTGCCAAAGCCTACGGATATAGGCGCAGTGTGAAAAGAAAATCTTGTAATAAAATAAACAAGGAAAAAGACTTTTTTCCCCATTCATGTACTTACGTTGCAGTTTCTTTAAAGAGCGTTTCATCTAATCATGCCACTCCTTTCTGCTCCGCTTGCCTCTTGTTCAGTTATTTTCATCTTCTCACTGTTCGTTTCCTTTACAGCCTGCCATAGTCTGGCGGCTCTTCGCCCCATTGTTCCACTGAACAGTATTTCACTTGGAAGGAATGTACAGATCATCTGATGCCAAACCCTCATTTTTAAAATAAAAAGTCTCAGAAGCTCTAAGTAGTGTGCATGCAGCAAAGATGGCAGGGACTTAGCGTGCGGGCTCCCGCTGACCGCTCTCTGCCCAGAGCAGACATCGGTAACTGGTTTTGTACTCTGATCATCATTCCCAAGGAGCCCCGAGAGTTCTTCTCAGTAGAGCTCTGTCGGCAGCCAGCGTCAAACACTGGGCATTGATACAAGATCTGAAATCTTTGCCATCTCTCTCCCATAAGCACACGTAAGTCCATAAACATGTAACCAAGAACATTAGGTCAAGAGCAGTGACAAGGGGTCGTATTTGATGGGGAGCCAGATGAATAGCATGAATAATAAAAGAAAGTGAAGGCTTCCCACTATTGAGCTGGGGCTTGCAGTGTGAATAGAATTTAAATAGAGAGTGAGAAGAGCGTTCTTTTAGGGGCAACCACAGAACAAAGGCGGGGACTGCTCCGAGCCAAGCATGTAATAGTTGGGCTAGAGTTGATGCTTCAGGTTAGGAAGTGGTGGGTAGGAGGTAGTAAAAATTAATTGAGCAAAGTAATGATTTGACAAAACCATCATTTTAAATAGAACAATTCATCAGTAATATGCAGGAAGAATTGACAGGGAGAACAGTAAAGCACATTAGGAAGCTATTCTGTTTTCAGGCCTGAGGAGGTAGCAGGCCTAAGGGAATACCAATGGGAAACAAAAGAGAGGAAAAAGTATCAAAGATGTCATTTAAAAAACAGAATTTGATGACCAAATGGTTTTGGAGAGGCTAGTGGAAGACCATGAAAATAAAAGGGGTTAAGGATATGCCTGAGGTGTTACACTTTGGTGAATGATGGTACCTTTGAACTGAAGAAAGAGTCAGAAGGAAAGGAGCTAGCTGTGGAAGAAAGGTGAACTCTGTTTGGATATGTACAGTTTGGAGTGGCTCTGCTGTATTTGTTTATCTTGCCAGGAAAATGGAGCGACACCCATTTTTGTCTGCCTTGGAACTACCTTGATTTGCTATGAATATCAGGAAATGTCTTTGTAGGCTTTTTTTAAAAATTGATTTTTCAAGAGAGGAAGGGGGAGAGAGAGAGATTTGTTATTCCACTTACTTATTCACTCATTGCTTGGTTCTTGTATGTGCCCTGCCTGGGGATCAAACCCACAACCTGGTGTTCGGGACGATGCTCTATAAACAACAGAGCTCCCTGGCCAGGGCCAAGGTCCAGGTGGTTTTGTAGTCGAGCTTTGACCTCCTACATCAAGCTCTGTAAAGGTACCACTCTGGTCATTCATTTGGGATCAAGAAATACTCTGCCTTTTGAATCTGATAATTGAACAAGTTGGTATCCTTTTTTCTTTCTATACAAAATATTTTTGGCTTTTGTTGCCCTTATTTTTGTGGTTTAGACTTCTTTGGCCTTATCGAGCTTTTCTTATTTTATCTTTAAGAAAGTTAAATGTGACATATAAAACAAGATTTCTGCAAACAGGGTAACTTGCTTTGTTTTCAAAGGATGCAAGGTGTCGTGAACCAATTGTCTAAGTTACTGAAGCCTGGTGGAATGCTGTTGTTTCGGGACTATGGGAGATATGATAAGACTCAGCTTCGTTTCAAAAGGGGTAATAGTATATTCTGCTTCAAATCATTTTCATGTGTTTTAAAGAGTGCCTTATTTCTAATTCATGCCAAGACTTTATTTTTGTTTCTGTTGTTTAAGGACCACTTTCTCTTCTCACAGTTGTTTTTTTTCCAGGGCATTGTTTATCTGAAAATTTTTACGTTCGAGGCGATGGTACCAGAGCCTATTTCTTTACACAAGGTATGCTTATCTATAAGAGGAAATAATCAGCTATAAAAAAATCTTTTTGGTTATTGTTTGCAGAGAAAAATTCAAAAGCTCTAACAATGAGGCTTCAGTGGTTGATTAAACATTGGATGTCTTCACACTTTGGTGGCTACGCTGCTCTACGTAAAAGCTTGAAAATGGCCTTTTTGCCTTCTGATCTTTTCCCAGTCGAAACTGCTTTCAGTAATCACTTGTTCCATCCTCATACCCAAATGAAGAGATAGTCTGTTCCATTTTGGAGGTAGAGTTAGTCCAGATAGGAAAAAAGTTGATGTTATGCCACAGCCAAAGGAAGGAAAATGATCTTAGGAGTCCTTAGAAAATTCCTTACCTCTTTTCAATTTCTCATTTTACAAAAGTATTTAAAATGAGTCTTGCATTCAAAGACTTTCTCCAGGCCTTTGTGAAAGCTACTCTAATGTGTCATTTGGGGTCTCTGAGAACCAACAAAAACTCAAAGAGGGGACGACTTTCAAAACATGGGAAGTTGTAACCAATAGTGTTGTGTGTCCCCACTTGCTGTGGTCACCTGTCTGTGCGTGGTGTGTTCCCGTGTAAGTGGAAGGAAACCCACTGGGGTTCACATGTTCCCTTCACCAACTTGTACCAGAGTATTTGTGAGTGGAAATGAAAGTTAGATGGTCAGTCATTCCACTTACTCTTCCATGTTCCTGACTGCTCCCCTGCCCCAGTCACATGTCATGCATTTGATTGCTATTTTTGTCCTACAGGGGAAGTCCACAGTATGTTCTGCAAGGCTGGATTAGACGAGAAGCAAAATCTGGTTGATCATCGCTTACAAGTTAATAGGAAAAAACAAGTGAAAATGCACCGAGTGTGGGTTCAAGGCAAATTCCAGAAACCGTTACACTTGACTCAGAAAAGCTCCAAATTGGTATTTTCACACCATTCTTGCAGCTGAGCTATGTACCATGTTAAGGTACAAACCAGAGGACCACATGATTCAAAGACTTCCATAAATTTTTCATTTTTGAAAAGACAATCAGAAGAAGAAAATTTATATATTCTGCTGTTTAAACTCTTGTGTATTCTAAGCACATGTAAGTGATTTGGAAGAGTACACCATATTCTGTGTTTTCAAAACTTAATATGATCAAGTTTGTTTGGGTTTATGATGTCTAACCATTTTGTTTGAATTTTGTAAGCATTCAATTAAATTACTGTTGTAAGTCAGATGATTCTGAGAAACCATAACCTTTTATTTTTTAGAAGTGGAAAAAAATCGCCTACTCTATATATTAGTCAAACAACAAAATTCCACTCTGCTCCAGTGTTATCTGGTAGCCGAGAGGCAGCTCACCTTGTCGCCAGGGAAAATCACAAACCCAAGGCAAAGGTTTTTTGTTTTGTTGTCTGTTTTCCCAAAAACTTTTTTTTAAATTCAGAGACTCATGTCTGAAATAAAATTTTAGTTTCTCTTTCCTTTTCTAAAATTGGGGAAGTATGACCTATGCTAACATTATTTTCAGATTATTAGGTGTACAAGTCATTGTAAATTCCATGTAAGACAACTGTTATATTCAAGAAAAAATTTAAATTGTAGCAATTAAAAATTTATTTACCACCTTGCCTCAAAAAGGATATAAATTGGCTTGCATGTTGCACATTATTAGAATGGAGTTTCTAAAATTGGTTTTCCATTTGTTACTAAGTACTTACATTATGCTGAGTCTTGTGGAATAATACAATGAATACAGACAGACCCAGCCCTGTCTTCAGAGAGCATAATATAAATAGTATCTAGCTGGCAAAGCAAAATGTGCACTTCCCAAGCCCCTAAATCAAGATTTAAGATAGTATATGAACAAGTGCTCAAATGGGGAGCTTAACAACTAGTGGACATTGACTATGAGTGACAGAAATCTGGAAAAAATGGACACTCTTAAATAATTCAGTTCCCACTGTTGTTCCTTTTTTGAATTTACTTATAATTCAACTTCCTGGAAGAATGTGATTGGTCCAACTTAGGTCACAGACCTATTATCTCTTAACAGGCTGGGGCAGAGCAGCTTAATTGATGGTACCACCACAGTGAACAGGATGGAGGAAAGTTCCTCAAAGGAAAATTAAGACACTGTTATGTAAAAAAGAAGGAAGGGAGGCATGCTGCCCAACCACAAACAATGCATCACACGGTGGTGGTCCCCGCAGTAACAGTGGTTCTGAGAAGAGAAAGATCTCTGTGGGAAGGAAGGGGGAAGAAGCTGGGCTCTGGGAGGGGCGGGTCACAGGCTAGTCCTTGAATGTACACTCTCGTATGGTGAGAAAACGCTTGCATCTGGTGAGGGGCATTCACGATGAAGAATGGTGGAGAAGAGATGGGGAGGGGCTCAGCCTGGTACAGACAGACTAGAATAGAGGGCACGCTGGGTTCTACTCTCCAACCTGGAGCCGTCTGAGGTTTGTTGGTTTCTCTTTTATCTGAGTCATAACATGTCATCAGTGTATTTCGAGTGATCGAGTGAGGGGTCATCTATGGAGTGGAAAGCAGTGAGGCAGGAGCAAGGAAGACCACACAAAGGTTTTTGTACCCAGTGGCTTGGTAGCAAGTCTTCTGAAGTACAGTATCAAGGTTTGTTTAAACATGCATCAGTCAGTAAATGTAAAACTTAAAATTTGCCTAAGACTCTTAATTCAGTTGTACTTCATAATTAAAGTATACATTTAAAAGCCAAACCAGTGATGAAAGTATTACATACCACAGGGGCAGTTAGATAAGTTAATGTTGCTATGGGAACCTCAGGAGATCTTCTTGTGTCTCAATTTAAAAATCATGGCCCAAGGTGGTTTTAAAAACAACAGAAGGTAAAATTATTCTCACATTCTCACACATGTAAATTGTACTGTCTCTCTTAGTCCTAAATAGCAGATTCAAGCCAGCCTCTTGACTGGCACAGTGAAATTCCTCTCCGCGTCTTTCTATAGTGTATTACAGCATGTAGTTAACCTTTAGAAACTTCAAAAATACATCCACCAAATTTGGACTGTGAGACACAAACCGTCCTCTTTTGGGCTCTGTCTAGTATAGACCTATTTCCCATAGCTGCTCAGTAGGGCCATCTCTACCCGTGTCTGAAGCTTGATGGTCAGTCCTTCTCTCCCTTAGCCTACCTGAATCAGGGCCCCGCCACCCTCATCAACTTCGAGTTTGCTGCTAGACAAAATGTAGATTTTTGGCAGAGGGAAAAAAAAGAAAGACCTTGTTTGCAATATTGTCTATAGGTATTAAGATAGCATGAAGTGGTGCAAATATATCTGCGTGGGTATTAATTTAAAATAATTTAACAATTGCATGTAATTCTAATTTTCCCCTTATGTCTATAAAGCTAGGACCAGTGAGTCAGGCAGTGTTTGATATTTAAAAATTCATCCTCTGAGGGAGCTAGATGTTAAAAGGACCATTTTCTTTCTAACAGAAAAAGATACGTTCCTTCATCTTCTCGGAATATAGAAACAATGAAATATGCTATATTAAAAAATGCACCTTCAATTTTTTTCCATTTCTAAAAATTCACTTTTGAGCATTTTCCAAATGTAAAAATCCTCACACACATGAAGAACTGTTTGAGAAGGTTGTGAGAAAAGCCAAGGTAACAGTTGCTATTTATAAAAGTTTTGCATGCAGCACGACACATTTGTCGTGTTGAAACACCCAGTTAATATGGACTTCTGAGAACTTATTTGCTGTTTGTTTCAGTTCCATATGCTTTGGTCTCTAAATTATGAATGCAGTGAAGTTTCTCCCGTTATGCAATCTAAATCGTTGCTATACTCTAGTTTATAAGTGAAAATTCACCCAAATGCAAAGACATCTGAACCATTCGGACGGCTAAACTTCAGGTGTTTTAAATTCTCGCCCCCAAATTCCTATGCTATATTCCTATGGTCTTCTGACTCGTCAAAGCCAAGTTCGGGAACTATCATGCGTTGTTACTTCTAGTCGGTTTTAATGTTTATTATGCTACTCACAAGTGCAAATTACTTCCATTTATATCCCTAATAGACCTTGCAGAACCTCTGTCCCTCTGCTTCCTCCTTGATTAGTCAACAGTACAGTGTTGGCTCAGGTATTTCTTCGTACTTGTGAAAGTGCGTTGTAAATTCTAAAGCACTGAATATATGTACGGTGTTGTTATGAATAAAAACATTTACAGTCTACAAGGCAGCATACTGAGTACTGCAGCAGTAGGAACTTTTTCAGTGGCTTTATGAGACCTGGTGAGCAAGTCAGTCAGGTGCTGTGGGAAAGTATGGCCTGGCCACAGACAGGAAGCATGGGTCCTGGTTCTCCCGCACTGCTTAGCTACCCTTAACTTAGCTCTGCCTGCTAAGTTTTTTACATACTGCACTTTTATTTGCTTCATTTAATCCTCAAAGTCCTTGAATTAGTTTTTATTATAACAAGTGCATGAGACAAGGACACTGAGATGTTGGCTAGATTCTGGGGACAGCCAGTTTGTCCCCAGAACCGATTCCAAAACCTCTACTCTCATCACTGCACTTTTTTAAAAAAAAATTTTGGATGTAATTTTTAATTTTTTCTTTCAATTACATTTCATTTATTTTTAAATGTATTTTATTGTATTTTTCCATTTCCATGTGTTCCTCGTACATCGTTCCCCACCCCCCGCCCCGTCATCATCGCACTTTTCATTGAAAGGCTCAAATGCTGCTCAGAAAGCTGCTGGGGAAGACACAGCGTTTCTGAATAAGATGGGGAACGATAATGATGAATGGGAATTTGGATCAGACAACCTTCAAGATCACTACGGCTCATTCTAGATCCAGTGATCTGTGAGATAACTGGGCTGCGCTTGTCCCCAGTAGCAAACTGGGAAGCAAGAGAAGAAAAAGAGCCGAGAGGAGTGGTGAAGCAAACGCTCTCCATCCGTTCTTTTCAGCATTCTAATTCTGCCCCCGCCCCACCCGCTTCAGCCTTCAGCCTCAGCCTTCCACTTGGCTTCCCCCTGAGTAAGCAAAGCACCCAATGCTTGCATACTCCTCACTTAAAGAAAAAAATCAGTCTGTACAGCAAGGGGGAAAAAGCCTTCAAAAGGACTCAGCTCTAGCGTAATCCAATATATATGAATTCAGCAAGTGTCAATAATAAAATACAAGTGAAAACATCTTTATTTAAATATTGTGTGTACATTAGTGCCAATTCGAGCATGAAATATTGAGCATTTCTTAGAATATGGTTTGGGATTTGAGACACACAAAGGTACTAGCAGGATGGCTTTGGTGTAGTTATAAATACGAGTAGAAGTAAAATAACAGTTGCATCTTCATTTATAATGAATCGATATTGTGGCCTCAAAGCTACAGAGAAGAATGGATGCCAAAATCTGTCATGCCTTAAGTGACAGGAAAGAGTCTTGCAGACAAAATTTCTTTTTCCTCTGAGTATGAATCAGCAAGATGCAGTAACAAGCAAGTAATAATAGCTCTGCCGTGAGTGCCCACAGAGAGTAAGAAAAACAGCACCGAACTGAAAAGGCAAGCGCACCTGCAGGAGGGGCCCAGGCAGCTGTGGAGCACAGCTCCCCGGAGCACCGTCCTGAAGTGTCTCAGAGCATGGCGACCCAGGCTCTGGCCAGCCGGGTTGGCATGAGATCGATGGAGCGTATTAAAACCTCCAGATGGTGGAAGACAGCCCACCCTCCACTGCCACTGCAACTCGTCAGAGACAGCTACAAGGTACCACTACTTGTCCAAGAGTGTAAACAGCTGCCTGGATTCTACAGCACATGTGGCTTCACAACCACTTAACCTTTAGCAGGGAGCAGCTAGAGGCAGGTGAATGAATGAATATACATTAACGCTGGAGAGGGAGGAAAAATACTATTTTCCTCTGCCCTTCTAAGTCCTTGGCTACGACATCTCTGTATTAAAAGATAGATGAACAGTAGAAAAACAGATAAAAGTTTAATACCATGTATACCTCCTCTATACACAGGAGAGACCCCAGGAAAGCTGGGTAACTCCCCAAAAGGGCCAAAGCCATCACCTTAGATGCCATCCTCAGCTAAGGAGAAAAGATGTTTGGGGTGGGGAGCCAGTTCAAGGAGGTAACCAGGAAAAGCACAGTAAGCAAGGGTAAGATTGTTGGGCAGATTTGAGTTCTTGTCTTCTCCATTGATAAGGGTTTCTAGAGATTGAGAGTCATCCTGCTCTTTCTGATACTGAGAGGGAGACACTCTTACAAATGGAGATTTGCCTTGTGTAAATGTCTCTTAAAAGAGAGTAACTTCACCCTGGCAGGTGTGGCTCAGTGGCTTTAGTACCAGCCTGCAAACCAAAAGGTTCAATTTCCAGTTAGAGCTTTAGCCTGGGTGACTGCAGGTTCCCAGTGGGGACGTGCCAGAGGCAACGGATTGGCTGTATCTCTCATACATTGATGTTTCTCTCTCTCCCTCCCCCCCCCTCTCTAAAAATAAACAAATAAAATCTTTAAAAAAAGTAACTTTTACTCAGTTTTCAGAGCTTTTCTTATGTCTGCTATTTTCTTTAATCAGCCTAAACTAATTGGTATGCCAAAGAGGTGTATTTTGGGGTGATAAATTCTGCTTCCCTTTACGTAGAGAGAAAAACGATCAATACTTGAAGAGTACATGGACTCCATACAGTTACAAATAGTGTCCAATTAGCTGTGTCCTTGGCGTCCCAATGATTTGCGTCTTTATCTTTGACTTCCTCCAGCAGACAGGCTCCTCTGGAGCCTGGAGCCTGGGCCCCAGAAAACGTACACGTTTCTGTCGACTCTTCCCTGCCAAACTAGCTGAGCCATTGGCTGCCTCCTGACAAGCCCCTACTGTCATCTCTCCTGCTTGGGCGGATGGGGTTTGTCCCGGAAAACTGTGAGTTTTGTTATCCTTTTACAAATTTGTTGGCAGTTTTCAACCCATTCCTCCTTTCTCAGTTAATCTTTATATATTGATTATTGGCTGTTTCAAAAAATATAGGAACAGCAATCACCCTGTGTGCCTGAAGCCCTTTTCATTGGGGAAAAGTGCTAAAACCAAGTGACTTCCTAAAATTAATGATGAGATACTGTTGTGTCAGTTGCATTAGTTTTTTTTTACTGTTATGTACTTAACATAACCAACACTCTTCGGTAGCTGCCGCTTGTCTCTCATTCTCTCATCTCGCTCCCCAGGAGTGACTTGTCTTTCTCCCGAGGCTGTCCTGCTCAACAGAATGGCGTGAAGCATGTGATAGCTCTTCATACACCCTTAGTTATGCCCCACTCCCTCTGGCGAGCTGAGACAGTGTCCCCTCAAGTGGCATTTGGAACTAGCACCGAAAATCACCTGATAGAAAATGGTTGAAATTGCCCGCATCACATGCTGCATTGAGGCAAGGAAATTTCTGTCTCCAAGGATAATTGCTTTTCTCATTGCTCACACTTCTTCCTTCAGAGCCCTCATTTATTTTCATGTATATATTCCATTTTGACCCTCTAGAAGATATTTTTTAAGGTTTTTTTTTTAAATCCAAGTGAAAGATGAGATTTAGGATCCAGAAAAGTATTTATTCTATGAGTGTATCCTTTCCATGAATGTGTGTGTGCTTAATCAACCAGCCTTTCTGAGGTCTCTTCATGTGCAGCCTTTTTCCTAATAGAACACTTGGGCTCTGGAGGTTAGTGAAACAAAGCTTCATTATAACCATTGTCGAAGTAAGAAACGTCCAAACCTGTAGAGAATTTTTATGAGTTCATTTGAGCCAAACTGACGACAATTGCCAGGAAGCAAAATCTCAATGGACTGAGGAAAGGCTACAGAGAATGGGAGGTTTTCACCTTATTTTATACATCATAATCAAAGGAGAAGACATAAGGGGGTTAATGAAATCCACTGGTGATAGATTAGGGAGGCGGGAGAAAGCAAAGTGGGGGAATCTCTGAGACTGGATAAAGAGTGAAATGGATAGACACATTTCTTTTACATTGGTGGGTGGAGGATAGTTAACAATTAACATTTATAGCACATAGAGACAGACGGTACATGGTACAAGATAACAATGAGGGCTTCTGTGGTTTGATGCTGCAGAAGGAGATTGTGCCCTGAGGGGTCTGGAAAAGGAAATTACCCTGACATCCCAAATATACGTTATTGTAGATACAAAAAGACAATAGGCAGGCTCAGTTAAGATAAAGATTAACATTTGTCAGGGAAGATGCAGGCCTAGGACATGACTACCTGCCATGAACTGCTTTTCATCAGGAAGTTTTCATTCCAGACCATCCTATGGGGTTACTTCAGGTCTCTGAGTGTGTAAGGCCGCCCTGCAGGCCTCCGCTGAGCTTGTCGGGTTTAGTGTATGGCCCCGTTTTTGACCACACCATCCCTGTTTGACTCGCATCTCTTCTGTGCTTTCTCTTCCTGACTCACTCTCCAGGTGCTTCTTCCCCTTGCCAAAGAGTGGAAGGAAATACTTTTACAGATCTTTTGTTTACTTTAGAAAAAAAAACAAAAGAACACTGATCCAGGCTTTCCCATTTAGGAGTGCTGCTCATTTCCTGACTGGCCTTTAGAGTTTGGCTCAGTAGCAACTTGGGGATTGGTTTTCTCCCGGGAGTGAAAGGAGCTGGGTGCCCAGCAGCCTCATGCTGGGATGAGAGTGAAGTTCTGCTCATTCCCTGGCTAAGCCAGCTGATGTTTCCCTCATAGTTTTTCCCCACTTCTCAGAGTTGTCGTGTTTAGTTATTTAGCTTTGACTTTTTAAAAAGACGTCTTAATAGGGTTGTTTCTCCTCCGAGTGAATGCAGAATCTGATCATGGGCACAGAGAGATGCTCAAGAATAATGAATTCCCTGTTGGCTGTTTTTCACTGGCACCACAGCGGGCTGCACAGCACGTGTAGGACCTACTCCTACTCCAATTCCATTGCCACTTGTCTGGCCTGGCTTAGGAGGAGCTGGAACACAAAGGAATTTGGCTTGGGCCACCTTACTTTCTGGGTCCCCAAGATTGCTGAGTTAATGAAATTTTGGTTAATATTCAGTTAAGCATTGTTTCATTTCATGTAAGTTTTGTAAATCTTTGGTGCTTTCTTCTCTCTGGCACATTTACATTAAATGTTACTCTAGGTATACAACTCTATCCATACTATAATTATGTTTATATATGAATATAAGCTACTCTTGGTTCATCCTCCCTTGGGGAATTTATTCATAGTTTGTTATAAGGTCACTGACTTTCCAAAGAGACAGGCTTTCTAAACCTGAAGCCTATAATTTTATATATTAATGCACTTTTACATTAAAAGATGTCTGGACTAGAAAAGTTGAATGATAAAAATAAGGAATACCAACTGACAAAGATCTGGAGTAGGTATCGTCTTTCTTTAAGGCTTTAATCTGTAATATAAGGTACTATGGCAAATAAAATACCATATTTGGGGGAGCGGAAGTACAAAGACAGAGCTATCGGCATAGGCAAGGTCCGACTGAGGACATGCACTATGTCAATATAGGTGACAAGGGGTCTGGAGTTAGCTGTTCCTCTAAAGCTCAGACAGGCACAGGCAGGCACCGCTACACAAAACCACAGCAGAGCGAGCCACATTCTGGCTTAGAGAAAACAGACAGTGTTCACAGGCAGATGAGCCAAACACTGCTCCGGTGACCCAGAGAAAAATACAAAGTCAGAGAAGACTGTGGCAAGAGTGACTTGAAATTGGATCTCAGAGAACTGGACTGTGAGCTGAAATGCCCCCTGGCCTAGCTCAAGAGAGTCGAAGAGCCCTAGCCAAGCCTTGGGAATAAGGAAGCCTCCAGAGGCCACGAGCTTTTCCTACTTGTCTGGATTATACTGCAGAAGCTGCTGGTTGGGCATTTTGTTCTGGACACTTTTTAGAAGATCAAAGACTTGCCTTTATCTGACACTTTCTTCTGATTTCAGAGCCCTTGTGTTTGTTTTCTTCCATGACATGTCAGAAAGTATGAGCTTATTGATCTTTAAAAACCTGGAACGATGGGGTATAGCTGCAGGAGACACACACCCAGAGAGGTGCAGGGGGAGGGGGGCACTGGCCAAGCCAGAAGTTTGCCCTGTTCCCCAGAGTGGCAGAGGAAGGTCTAGCTTGTATTTCGCAGAAGGGGACAGATTAAGTAGCACTATAATGGAGTCACCAAGTGATTCAAAATCTGCTGACTCTCTGTGAGGAAATAAAAGGAGGGCAAGTAAAGAATGCAGGCCAGAACAGCCTCAGAGACAAGACCACGATGCACAATGGCTGCCATCTGGTGATGTATGAGAGAGGCCCGATAAATAATATCCCTGTGTTTCCTGACCAAATTTTAAACCAACTGAGAAAAACTACGGTATGAAATGGTGATCATTAAAGTGTGAGTTTTAAGTACTCATGAGGCTGATATGGGAGAAAATGGTCAGGATGCAGGGAAACAACTGCCTTCCTAGTACCCATCTCAAGAATCAAGGCTCACAGCTGGACAGCCACAGGACTCTACTCATGGGGGTCTGCCCCTGTAAAGCCTTGTACAGAGTGGCTGGCTTCCACAAGACAGTGAAGGAAGACTAGGTTAAACATGCCTGATTCATCTCTCAATTTACGTATTAGATAAGTCGTTCCACCTTTCCCAAGAATGAGGAGGGCGGGACTGAAAAGACCAGGCTGTCCTACATCGCAAGAAACAGGAGTGGGAGTCACCTAAATCTTTTCTAAGTGCTGGGTGAAGCATTCTCCATACACACCAAAGCTAGAACAATGGGGAAAGGGGCAAAATACCTTGTCTCTTTGTCACTTGCTGAGTTGTCAGCTCAGAGGGATACAGCCAGTGTTTCTTCATCATTACCTCTAAGCGTGAGGCAGCTCGCCTGACCTGTCAGCACCTATCTGCCTTAGTGGGGGATGGAATCGGCAGGGTATCTGCTGACACCTGGACGTGGCAAACAAAATGAGTTCCCAAAGTTACAACCAGTGACTAATTCTGGAAACGCTTCTATTCTTAAATCTTTACTAGACTGCTAAGTAAGTGGCCAGGAAGTCTAGCAGCTCTGCCGAGCACCGTTCCAGCGCTGACTCGCAGCACAAGTAGCTGTGGCTCCAGACCAGTGAGGTGCAGGAAGAGCTGCTGCTTTTTGTTCTGTTTCGCCTGTTTGCAGCCTGTTGCAGACCAATACTTCCGTAAAACCCAAGACAGATGAATTACTAGAGGGAAAAAAGAATGACGAGCTCCAGTTCCTGGCATTGTGTTTCCTGGTCCCCACCCTCTCCCCAGAGTCTCTCCTTATTACCTCCAGTCAGCGCATTCCAGGCACCGCTTTGGTTTGGGGAATGAAGGGATGGACAGGAAAAAATAAAGATAGATAATACACAAGCCCAAGATTTTTATCAGATTCAACAAATGTAAACTTACTTGGTTTCTCTACTTACGCTGTCACAGACAAGGAGTGAAACAGGTCGCAGGCCAGCACCTGCCCACAGCCCCCCCTGGAGCTGCTGCTCTGCTCTCTGGACCACTAAACATCCACATCCTAGTGCTGGCCCTGCTTTGCCTCCTGAACCTGTTGTCTCTCTTCACCGTGAGGTGCGCAATGCCAGGACCTGGGCTATGTTGCACCTAGAAAATATTGGGTGCAGGTGCTCTGTGCTTTTCCCTGGCGTCTTTTTCATGCAGTGGACTGTGTTAAGCATAGGAAACACCTGACCATCCATCCAGCTGTCACCAGGGCTCCTGGTGGTTGTTGTTCCTTTTATTTGTCCTCTTTAAAAATTTTGACTTTTTGTGAATGTGTAAATAGGTGCAAAGTAGTTTCTGTGCTAACTTCAAGTGGAAATGGAGATGATTTTCTTCTTTTAAGTCAAAACTTACGATATTTTTTTTCTCCCACTGAATGGTGTTTTAAAGGCTGGGTAGGTACCAAACTTAAAGAACAGGGAGAACTTAGGGAAAGGCCAGAGACAGATGAAAGGTTATTAATAGTTCGCCTATAAGGGTTATGATCAGAGGCGGAAGGAAGTGTGTGTATTCACCCAGAAGAAGAGCACACTAGAAGATGAAAATGCTAGCTCCCATGTAGAAACAGGTAGAAGGGGTTCTCAGAGAGGAAGCATGGGGCCCATTTGGATATAAATCCTAGCTCCGCTACTGCTGGTTGTATAACCTTAAGCAAGGTACTTAATATCTCTGAGCCTTCTCATCCTCAACTATAAATTGGAGATATTGCTTACCTGAGAATTGTTGCAAGGACTAAATATAATGCACATCTAGTGCAAGGCATGGTGCTTGGACATGACTGGTGCTTAATAAGTGGTAATATCATTACTAACAGGTTTTTTAAACAAAGGATTGATTAAGTCTTCATCTCTTTTGAAGAGAGGAGAAATGGACTCTTCCTGCAGTATAAACAGTTTAAATTAGCTGTAACTATTCCTAATATCAGCTGATGGTGGTTGTTGCCAATTCAACACCGACAGGAATCCCCAATTTGGGGTGCAGTGAAGGAGGAAACTTTCTTCAGTGCACACAGTGATACAGCATGCCTGGGAAGCCCCTGCTGTGGGCCCTGGCTGGTGTGGCTCCGTGGTCGAGTGCTGGCCTACGACTCAAAGGCTCGCCGGTTTGATTCCTGGTCTAGGGCACACGCCCGGGTTGTGGGCCAGGCGCCCAGTAGGAGGCGCGTGAGAGGCAACCAGATAGTGATGTTTCTCTCCCTCTCTCTCTCTCCCTTCCCCTCTCTAAGTAATAAATAAATAAAATCTTTAAAAAGAAAACACTGCTGTGGAACTGCCATTGTGCATGGAGACATGTTCAGTGTTTTAGCTCCAGCCAGAAAATGCAGTCTTCCGTGGAAATTGCGCTTTCGGAGCCAGAGGGAAGCTAGCTGACTTACGTGGACAGAGGTCCCCACCCCTGGTTCCTGATTCGTCCATCCTCATGCAAATGAGGATGCCAAATCCTCACATTTTGATTGGTCCAGAAGGTGCTTCACTGATTGATTAGAACAGAGTCCGTCTGAGTAGTCAGAACTGTGGAGCTCTGAATGGGTGGGGAAAGCTTCAATTCTATTGGTTGAAGTAGGGTTCCAGGAAACATTTGTAAGGGCTGGCTTAGTTGTCAGAAACACAGTGGTGCAGGCAGGCAGTTTAGCACAGAGGCTTCTCTGGGAAGCACAGTTTGTGTGAGAGGCACCTGTGCAGAAATGGCTGCTGGGCTTTGTTGGGATTGTTTTTATGTGTGTGTGTTTGTTTGTTTGTTTTTCATTTGAGCCCAGTGAGCCACCAGGAGCCCTTCTTAGTCCTCAGGGTTTACACTAATTATGAAGAGTTGAGTTTTCTTATTTCAGAAAGTCGTTGCTATGTCCTTGGCTTATGTTCAATTTAGTTCAAATATTTTTTAAGCATCCATTATGTACCAGAGACTGCTCGCCACAGAATATTGGATTGAATAAGACTTGGCTCTTGCTCTTTAGATGCCTACAACTGAGAGTGGATACCCGTTTGTCTGAGATGTGGTGTCTCCTGACTAAATCTGTTGGCTCCAGCGACCACCATCATTTGACTACCATAGTCTACCCACTCCCATCATACCAATTGGCATCCTTATTGACAGATCCTTTTCAAAGTCCTCCATCAATAAATCTAGTCATGTGCTACCCAGCAAAAGCCAAAGAAAGCATGTGAAGCCGTCCTCAAGGTGTGGCCCCTGTGCCACATACCCTCTGGCGTTCAAGATTGCTTTTAGTAATGCCGCTCATTCACAGACCACCTCCTGCCTTAGCATTTAGGGCTTCCACTCACAATACCTCTCAGGAACATTCAGCATCACCACAATCCATCCAACTGGTCGCAGTTGAAATGAGACCTGGGCTGCCTTCAAGGGATCTGCAAACTCCCCCTAGTAGTGCTACAAAGCCCCATCCCGTGCACCAGGCACCATTCATCTGAGTTAGTAATCCAAGAAAGGAACCTGATGTGGCTCACCTCTTGCCACCTGAGAATCACACCTGATTCTCACATAAATTCAAAACTAGCCCCTCAAAATTAATCAAAAACCTAAATGTAGGACCCACACTCTGGGAGAAAATATTTGCAAATTATTTGATAAGGGGTTAGTATCCAGAATATGTAAAGAACTCCTACAACTCAACAACAAAAAACCCCATTTAAAAATGAGCAAAGGATTAGATATTTCTTCATATACAAATGGCCAGTACGCATATAGAAAGATGTTCAATATCACTAATCAAAACCACAATAGGATAACACCTCACACCCATAAAGATGGCTACTATCAAAGAAAGAGAAAATAGCAAGTGTTGGCAAGGATGTGGAGAAATTGGAATTCTTGCACACTGTTGGTGGGAATGTAAAATGGGGCAATACATATGGAAAACAGTATGGTGGTGTGGGGGTCCCGAGCAAACCACCCCACAATGTGACTAAAGGCAATTTTAGCTTTAGGCTCCACAGAAACTCCCCCACCCTCCCCTTTACCCAGAAGAATTTGAATTGAAGGCCTTACCTAGAACAGATTATCAGAGATAACTTCTTTTGATCTGTCTCTAGGGCAGGGCAAACTACCAACCACCGAACCTCTGCTCTTCTTACCCTGCAATGACTTTTCGAAGCCACTAAAGCACCTACTTGCTCCATAGCTTGAGGTGTCTTATATGCCTCAGTCCCCTTTTTACTGCTCACTCTGTCACACGCACGGGGTTCCTGTATGCACAAGATTAAACTTTCCTTTCTCTTGTCAATCTGCCTCCTTTGATTTGATTATTTGGCCAGCCAAAAGGAACCAGAGAAGGAAAAGGGGAATTTTCTCCCTTCCCCACAGGGGTTTCTCAAAATTAAAAATAGAATTACCCTATGACCCAGAAATCCCACTTACGGATATATATCCAAAAGAACTGAAAATACTTGTGCACCCATGTTCACAGCAGCATTATTTGTGAGAATCAAAAGGTGGAAGCAACCCAGGTGTCCATCAACAGAGGCGTGGATAAACACAACATGGTATAGACGTGCAAAGGAATAGGATTCAGCCTTAACAAGAAAGGAAACTCTGACACATGCTACAGCATGGATGAACCTTGAGGACATCATGCTAAATAAAATAAGCCAGTCACCAAAAAAGTGGAATAGGATATGATTTCCCTTATTTGAGGTACCTAGAGTAGTCGGATTGATAGGACAGCAAGTAGGATGGCAGTTGCCAGGGTCTGGAAGACAGGAGGCATGAGGAGTTATTGTTAAATGGGTATAGGGTTTTAATTTTGCAACATGAGAAAGAGCTCTGTGGGTGGCCAGTCATGATGGTAGCACACAATGCTAATGAGTGCTGCGCACTAAAAATGGTTAAGATGGTAAAAGTTTATCTCAGGTATATTTTACCACAATTAAAAAACCAGCCACCTAGCCCTATGTGCAACCTGACCTTCCAAAATCATGAACTTGCTGTCTTCTCTCTCCAGCTCTCTGCCCTTTCCACCCACTTTCCATGCACATCACCCAGTCCCCCACCATTTTTCTCTCCGCCCAATTCCATGTGGACTCATCCTAGCAATTTGCATGCACTCTCATCACCCAGTCCCAGGAGAGCGGGCGTCAGTACCACGATTCCTGGGCTGCCATCACCACAGTAGCTTCTCCAACTCCCCACCCCTAAGTATGGATCATCAGAACCCTTCACCAAGCAAATCTGGAAAAGTTTCAGCCCTTCCATCATCGCTCATGGTTGGCAATGATGCTTGACTCTCCCCCCAAAGTGTGCTGGCAGGACATAAAAGAAGAAACCCAGCATTTGGTGAGGGCCTTAGTGTCACATTTTAGGCACTGCATTTTTTTTTCCAGCTCTCTAGCCTCCTGCCTTCTGACCAAAGTATTCATTGCCCTTTCTCTGATCTTGCATCTGCCTTCAGAGTTCATATTAATCTTCTCACCTGTGACCTCAGCTTCCCTGCTATTTCAGTCCAAATGTCCCCTCCAACTGTGCTGCCTAAAGCTTGGTACTAGGGGTGATCACTCCCAGCAGGCCCTTCTGAACAAATGTGACATGACCACAAGTCAAACCTGTGAGGTAGGGGCCTCCACAGAAAGACTTCTGCTACCAATATCAGAGTTTCCTGGACTCTACAGAGTATTTAGGTTAAGGGACCAAGTTAAGTTTTGGTCAGATAAAAAGAGGTCATATATTCCTTATTTTGCCCTATTTTTTAGAAGAAAGTTCATTATTTTGTTAGTTGCTTATCTCTGCCCACTCCGTTCTGGAATGAGCCACCTATTTTCAGGTCCAGAGATCTCTTCCGTACTCAAAGGTGATGCAGCACCTGCATCACAGGGGAGGTTGTTAGCAGGTTGTTAGAATTTCAGAATCTCAGGCCCCAGCCCAGAGCTATCAAATCAGCATCTGCATCTTAACAAGATCCCCAATAATTCATACACACATCAGAACCAGAGCTGTTCTAGAAAGTTTCTCATTGCTCCTGTAGGTGAAATGGCTCTCTAGCAGGGTTGTTCACGAGAAGCACCTGGGAAGCTCTTAGAACATAGGATGCCTGGCTCCTACCACCAGATTCTAAGTTCACCTATCCATGCGCGCCTGGGCATTGGCGTGTGTTTGTTTTATATTCTCTTAGAGATTTTGTTATTTGGCCAAGGTTGAGAAGCACTGGGTTAGAGTGTGACTTCAAGGAAAATGCCACAGAGAATTCCATGAATTTTGAACTGGTTTAGAGTTGCAAAAAGCAGAGTCAGAATGTTACATTTGAATAGGTTTCTTAACCGAAATGTATATATATCAACTTGAAACTACAGATGGTATGTAATAAGCGATTTCTCCTTAAACATCTTGTCTTATTCCTTCTTTTTCTCTTTCCTACATCCCCAGTTCTTAGTGTCTCCACAGCTGTCTTCTATTAAACAGCATCTGGGGCACATCCGGGGCTGCCCTCTCAGCCCAGTGGGAGAGCTGTGCTCCCGTCTGGACCCCGAAGCTGGTGTGCTTCCTGCTGCTGCTGAAGGCTCAGGTACAGGGTGCTGGGGGGAGCAGCCATCACTCTCACTTTGGCTGCTGGTGCTGTTTGGTTTGTGGGGGCTAAAAAATGTAGCACTTTTCCTCCTACCTCCTAAGTTGTAGCTGGGCTAATCAAATTAACAGAGACAGATTAACAGGAGAAAGTCAATTTTAATATGTGCACCAGGGGAATCCACATAAGCATGAAAATTCCAAAGACAGTGTGGTAAAATTGGGCATATACGTCATTTTGGATAAAGGAGCGAAGCCGGTGGACAGTGATGGGGTTGCAAAGGAAGTAGGCAATTTACAGGTAGTGGAGGAAGAGCAGAGCAGAGCATATGTGTCTGTCTCTGGCAGAGTCTTGCTTCAGTGGGAAACGGTGTTCTAACTCCCAGGCCCCTGCCTGGAGCCCTCCCACCCACCATACTCAGTTCAAATTAGGCAGACATCCTAAGATTTCCTTCCTGAAGAAAGCCAAAGGATCTTTCTGAGTCTTTTGGTTCTTAATAATAACCAGCCTAAAATCAATATACCAAAGGGCAGCTTCAGGGCAAAGCCAACTCTGGTCCCTCAGGTGTATGTCCCCGCCACTCACTAGGTTAAAGCCACTCTGCCCAGGCGTGTTTGAGCTCAGTAGTGAGCCCACTATGGCCTCAAGATATCCTTTTAACAGGGACCTTGCAAGTCAGCTATGTGGGCTTGACATAACACTGCTCCCACCCCAAAAGGGGAAAAAAGTAAAAACTGGAACAACTTTGGTGTCACCATACCAATTTGCAAATTCCAAAATTTCTTTAGCCTCTTGTCATGTGTTTTTGTTTTTCATCTGTCCTTTCAGAGGGCCCAGCCAGAATCTATCATGATCTAAATGGGCTGAAGAGGACAGAACCTCACCTGCCAGGTGGGCCTCTCTTTTCCTGAAGATGTGCTTTTCTCTTGCGGTCACAGGTGAGTAGATGAGGGCCTCTCTGCAAGGCTTGTGTGAACATTTATAGACTCACTCATATTCCTCATTTCTGTCACTGAAACTAGCTTTTTGAGGGTTAAATATTTTTTTAGTCCGACCGTGTTAGAAAACATATTTTAAAATACTTCAAAGTGAAATTCAACTTAATGGATATATCAAATCTTAATTGAGTTCCTGCTGTTACTACCACAGGATAGTGGCTAGCAGCGTTCCCATTGTTAGTGAAATATATATCTTCTCTATATAAATATTTTGACATTTTTTGAAATGCCAAAGATACGCATGCAATATACGATACAATCAAGGATTAGGGCTCTTGCTTTGGCATAAAGCTTATTTGAGGTGGTGAAAGGAAGCAGTTGGTAGTGCAAATAAGAAAGTACGATTGGGCTAAAATAGTCATTTTTATTGATGTGACATATTTCAAGATAGGGTCCTAACAAAATTTCTCTACAACAAATAGACCCTAAATGATTGTGAGTCATTTTGGGGTTGGAATTTCTGCCTCCTAATTAAATGTGTCATTGAGCAAGTCAGTCTCTTTCCATCTCAGAGGATGTATTTGTAAAAGTAGGAAGTTGTACCAAGAGTCAAATAAGTTCCCTTCCGTCTCTGAAAGTCAATGATTGTATGACTTCTCAGATAAATTATGTATAATCAAAAGGCAAAGACAGCATCATTTATTTTTTTCCCAACTCCTGATTTTGCCATCACAGGGAAAACAACAGAAGTAAAGACAATTAAAAATAGAAAAAAAACGAACTTAAAATTATGCCATCCTAACCTCTCACATGTTTTTATTTTATGTTCCTTTCTGGTCCATGAATGAACATATGTATACATAAGCAACCATAAAATAGGTAAAATTTTATATTTGGCTTACTTGACATTATATAACACTTTTATATTGCCATTATTGCTCATAATTATAGTTGAAATGGACATTATATAACATTTTTATATTACTGTTATCAGTCATGATTATAGTTTAGATGGCTACTGTAATATTACACATTTCACTGATGTACTATAATTTACTTAAGTATCTCCTCTATCTGGAAATTTAGATTGCTTTCAATATTTGATAACATAAAGAATGCAGCAGCAAACTTTTTATTCTTATGACTCTCCTTTTGAATAACTTTCTAATAAATTCTAGGGGTGCGACTACTGAGTTCAAGGGAGCCTCTCAATGAATGTTTATGAGTGTTGGCAAATGGCTTTCCTAAAAGTTTTCATTGATTCACCTTGTTTCAACAATATCTGGGAGTGACAGTTTAACTGCAGTCTTACCAATGGTATGGCAGGAAGTGATACTTAGTGTCTTGATGTCCATTTCTTTGATTACTGGCAGTCCTGAGTATTTCTCCATTTGTGATTGCATTTCATCTTCTGTAAATTATCTCATTGTGCCTTTTTCCATGTACCTGGCTGTGCAACCATTGATAAGTCATTTAACCTCTCTGTGGCTCCGTTTTCTCATTTGTAAACAGGATAATAACCTATTGATAGAGTGGTTGTAAGGATTGAATGGATTTCTAAATATAAAGCATATACAATAGTACCTGACACATGGAAAACGTGTCCCCCAAAATATTAAAATTACAGTTAGTAGTAGCACTACTATTAGTTATCTAATAGAATATTAGTAAATTTTCTTTTTTTTAAGATTGAGTTATTTTTAGAGAGAGGGGAAGGGAGAGAGAAACAGAGGGAGAAACATCAATATGTGAAAGAAACATTGATCAGCTACCTCTTGCACACCCCCCAGTGGGGACCTGGCCCACAACACAGGCATGTGTCCTGACCAGGAATTGATAGAACCAGCAACTTTTCAGTTCACAGGCTGGCATTCAATCCACTGAGTCACACCAGCCAGGGCTCTTTATAATTTATATATCTTTTAGTCCTTATGTAAATGCATACGTATCTTTGATTAACTTTTAAGAGAGCTCTTCATATGCTATAGATGTGACTTCTTTGGTCACTGGTTTGGTGCAGTGTTTTCTCCAGATGGTGGTTTTAATTTCGGTATTAGTTTCGCACATGTATGAGTATACTCATGTACACCAAAATGTATGACTACGCACTTTCTCACAAGTCCAGAAACACAAAGTCTGTGTGAAAGGGGCAGCTCATAAAAATGTTCATGGCAGGCAGCGCTCAGAATGACACACCCAGCTCTGCTGAAGAACTGTTCAACCAGTTCTGTCGTTTAGAAAAATAACAAATAAGCAAAACCAAATCAAACTACGTAGGTCCACTCACAAAACCAAAACCAAACAAACCATGTATATACACACATGCACATTACAAGTAAATGAAACTATGGGTGTTTTAAGCCAGAGAGATGAAAGTAAGTTGGATGCACACCATGGAAATTTCTCTTTAAGAGTAACTGATTCCTTGTGCATAATCATTGCCTAATTCCTGGCATACTGAGATCTAGCTTTGACTACTCAGCAGGAAAACAAAAAGGTGGCATCAATAAATTGCCTTTGAGAGTAAAAGAACTCATAGTGTTCACAACATCATGCACAGCTCAGAAGGGTCAAGTGAGCAGTGTTCAAGATTGAAGCTAGGTGAGAGGGACTTCGGTAAAGATGGAGGTGTGGGTAAACACAGTTTGCCTCCTCACACAAACACAGCAAAAATTGAAGTAAATTACAAAACAAATATCACCCAGAATTGTCAGAAAATTGAGCTATATCGAAGTCTGACAACCAAGAAATTAAAGGTGTCACATTCATCTAGACGAGTAGGAGGCATGGAGACTCACAGATGCAGAGATGCGGAATGGGCAGTCCCACACCCACGTGTGGTGGATAAAAAGAGTGAGGGATCCCAGCCCCACACCAGACCACCCAGCCCAGGATTCCAGTGCCAGGAAGATAAGTCTTCATAATTTCTGTTATAAAAACTAGTGGGGGATGGGACGGGGATGGCAGAAGAAACTGCAGGATTCTCAGGTGTCTCCTCTTAAAGGGCCCACAACGGATTCAGGACTTACACAGACTCACTCCCTTTGGGCTCCAGCACCTGGGCAGCAGGTGGAAGGGCACCAGGGACATACGGGGAGAAAACGAAGTGTCTGGCATCAGGACGAGTGCTGGGAGACATCTTCCTCCTGGACAAAACTCCAGAGGCCAGGCAGCCTTGTTGTTCCCTTTCTGAGCCCTCCTCCACAGAGCCGCAGAGCAATTGCACCACGTGGAGACTCTCGCAACCTGGTTCACATGGGTTGCCCTACCATGGCAATGACCTAAGACTCTGCCCTATCCAACTTACAGGTGCACTTTTCTAAAATAGGCCATGCTACTAAGACAGGGAGTCAAAGCAGCTCTACCTAATACATAGAAACAAACACAGGGAGGCTGCGAAAATGATGCAACAAAGAAGCATGGCCCAAATGAAAGAACAAAACAAAACTTCAGAAAAAGAACTAAACAAAACGGAGATAAGCAGTCTATCAGATGTAGAGTTCAAACCACTGGTTGTTAGGATGCTCCAGGAACTCACTGGGTACTTCAACAGCATAAAAAAAGGCCCAGGCAGAAAGGAAGGTTACACTAAGTGAGATAAAGAAAAGTTTACAGGAAACCAACAGTGGAGTGGATAAAGCCGAGAATGAAATCAATGATTTGGAACATAAAGAAGAAAAACAACATTCAATCAGAACAGCAAGAAGGAAAAAGAATAAAAAAAAAACAGGGATAGTCTAAGGAGTCTCTGGGACAACTTCAAATGTACTAACACTTGAATGATAGGGGTGCCAGAAAGAGAAGAGAAACAGCAAGAAATTGAAACCTACTTGAAAAAATAATGAAAGAAAACTTTCCTAGTTTGATGAAGGAAATAGGTATACCAATCCAGGAAGCACAGAGTCCCAAACCAGATGGACACGAAGAGGACCACACCAAGACACATTATAATTAAAATGCCAAAGGTTAAAGATCAAGAGAGAATCTTAAAAGTAGCAAGAGAAAAGAAGAGAATTACCTACAAAGGAGTTCCCATCAGACTGTCAGCTGATTTCTCAAAAGAAACTTTGCAGGCAAGAAGGGACTGGCAAGAAGTATTCCAAGTCATGAAAAGCAAGGACCTACAACCTAGATTACTCTATCTAGCAAAGCTATCATTTAGAATGAAAGAGCAGATAAAGTGCTTCCCAGACAAGGTCAAGTTAAAGGAGTTCATCATCACCAAGCCCTCATCATATGAAATGTTAAAGGAACTTATTTAAGAAAAAGAAGACGATCAAAACTACTAACATTAAAATGGCAGTAAATTCACAACTATCAACGATTGAATC
>VMDR010005450.1:0-51573 GCA_007922815.1 Macrotus californicus
CTATGAGCATTTTTAGGGATATTTCTAATGTTTGTTAAAGATAACATTAAAATGAAATAACCTTAATGTTATTAATTTTATTAACCTAGCTCTAAAAATGGTTGCTACAGTATGTTAATATATAGCAAACATTAGAATATATTTTTATGTAAAATATGTTTATTATATTTTACATTAAAATTATACAAATATATCTGCCTATATGCAAATATATTTTTTCCCTTGTTTCTACAAAGTCTAGGTTGTATTCTGTCAATTATCATATTGTAATTACTTTCCCATGCTGCTACAGTCTTAATTCTCGTTGGTAGAAGTGGATGTGATTTTACGGAATATTAAATGTACCCAAGCTCATTTAATTATTGTCCCCTTGTTGGGCATAGAAATTTCCTGTAATTTAGGATAGCCAGTAAGAAAATAGAGACTTTAAAAAATGTAAAATCTATAGAAATGCTTATAACAACAGTGAAAATGTACATATTTGCAGATAAGAGCTGGTGGGAGGGGGTTGGGGGGGCAAGGAACAGAGATAATAGACTTTGGGGATTGAGCTATTTGTTCCTGTTACATTTCTATTTAATAAGTAAGTGTTAATTCCCTGTGTCTTTGGACTTTTGAGTCACTCAGTGGATAAAAAACTCTTTTCCCTCCAAATAATGACAAATTTTACCCAAATCTATGCTAATTTTAAACACTGACTTCAGACCTACGGGACAGTTCAGTGGTACATCATTCTATTTGTTATGATTTACAACGACAGCTCCTTGGCAGCTGGCATGGAACTTACGTCTGTCCTGTAACCCAGGGCTCCACAAACTGTCTGCAAAGGGACACCGGGCAGATGTGGGTTTTGCAGCCACACCGGCCCTTTGGCAACCACTCGATCTGCCTTTTAGAGCGGAAGTAGCCAGAGGCAAGGTGTGCGTGGGCGTGGCTATGTGCCAGTAGGACTTCACCGAATTTTATATAATTTGCATCTTACAAAATATTGTTCTTCTTTTGATTTTTTTCCCAGCCATTTAAAAATGTAGAGCCCATTCTTAGTTCACAGGTGCACCAAAACGGTTGGTGGAACATATTTGCACCACGGGCTGTAGTTCGGCCGGTTCTCTTCTAATTTTATTGTCTCAACAAACCCGTGAAGTAGGAATCACTCCGCCTCCTTCTGCGGGTGAGAAAACCGGGGATCAGAAAGTTTAAAACACGGGGCCAAGGGCACCCAATCAGGACGCCACAGGACAGGATTCAGACCCAGCTTGCTCTGGCCCCTCTTCAGAGCTGGGCAGCGGGGAGTAGTCGCATCACCTGGCCAGACCTGTCTTCTCACCTGCAGAACAGACTCCTTCCACCCATCTGCCCTGAGGATTTGATGGAACAGAGCGTCTTCTTGGCAATACTAAGAGGTGAAAAAAATGTCACCGAATGCCACCTTGTGTTGTAATTCCTTCTGTGCAGACAGAGTTCGTTGAGAACGGGGGCTGGGAGTGTCGACTCTGGAATTAGGCCCTGTGGGTCCTGTCTCTGTCTGGGCCTTAAGTGCAGTACATCAGGTCTTGTCCCGTAGTTTTTTGTGTGTGTAGAGTGGTTGGTGAGTGCAGCACCTGCCTCACAGGTCATGGAGAGGTTAAATGAGTGAATACACGGAAAGTTGGACTCGGCGATTGGGACTGCTCTGCACCTGAGCGAGTGGTTCACAGTGACAGGGTCTCACCTGGTGGCCCTCACACAGCAGCAGACATAGAATCATGAGCTCCACAAGTGGTCGCTGCAGAAAGGATGAGTGCGTGATGAGGGAACAGATCGGTAAATTTTTAGGGGGTGAATAAGAAAAAGTCAAAACGTGAGTGGTAGTTAATTCTTGGTGTCCGGTACTATACAGGTCACTCTTTTTTTTAAATAACACAATCACTGCATCCTTGATGGAGCTGATGGTCAAAATAGACATCATCCTGTCCAGGTCACTAGTCCATGCTCAATGAATACTTAGGGTAGAGTCATCAGTGTCTCAGAGGGCCTCATGGAGGCCCAGCTGGGGCAGAAACGTGTCTGCAGCATCAGAATCAAAAGAAGCAGGACAGACAACCTCTTCTGGTGGGTCTCCAAGAATTGTGAGTATCTCCGATCAGTAGAATTTCCCACAAAAATGTGTTGCGAGATATAGCAGGAGTCCTGACGTTTTTAATTCATTGATTTGAGGGGGGTGGAGGGAGAGACAGAAACATCAATCTGTTGTCCTGCTTACTTATACATTGGCTGCTTCCTGCAGGTGCCCTGACCGGGGTTCCCACCCGCAGCCTTGGCATATTGGGACAGTGCTCTAACCAGCTGAGCTATTCGACCAGGGCCTGGATTCCTAACTTCTTGTACAAACCAAAAGAATATTAAGTCAGAAAAGTAGCATTGACTTTTTTTTTGTAATGTCAAAAATGAGGGGGAAGGATAATTTTGGAATAAAGGGTACTCTTTTATTTGAATAATTATAGCTAATAATTATTTGGGAGAGGAGGAGTAAAACCACAAACACTTCCTAGTTCTGTGTCCTCAGGGAAACTACTTCACCTCTCTTACCCTCAGCGGACTTGTCCATTAAATAGGAAGAATAATACCAATATGTCTGCCTTCAGAGTGGCTGTGAAAATGTAGTAAGATGTTGCTTGTAAAAAGCACTTGAGTGTGGTACACATCAGGGTCTCTCGAGCTCAGCACTGTCTACCCTTTGGGTCTGATCATTCTCTGTTGTGGAGACTGTCCTATGTCACCTGGATGTTCAGCAGCATCCCTGGCCTCTGCCCATCAGATGTCAGTGACATCTTCCCCACCCCCTCTCTCAGGGCCAGTTGTGACAACCAAAAATATCTGCAAACATTGCCAGATGTTCCCAGGGGGTGAAACTGCCCTCCGCTGAGAACCTGGTTTACTTGCCCTCTGTCACAGATTGGCCCAGGTCCATGGTGTCACATTCAGAACCACTAGTACAGCCCAAAGCCCAGAGCGACTTGCTGGTTTGTAGTCACGGCATTAGCTTCCTGGGGCTGCCAGAAGAGATCACCACCAACAGGATGGCTTACAACAACTGAAACTTACCTCCTCAGCACGGTGAAGAATAAAAGTCTGAGCTCAAGGTTGGTGGCAGGGTGATGCTTCCTCTGAGGGCTCCAATGGAGAGTCCTTTCTGCCTCTTCCAGCTCACTGGCGGCTCCAGGTGTTCTTGGCTTGTGGGCGCATCACTCCAATCTCTGCTTCCATTTCACGTGGGCTCCCTCTCTGTATCTCTCTTCTTATACGGACCCTGGTCATCGGATTTAGGGCCCACCCTAATAATCCAGGATCATCTTATCTCAAGATAGTTAAATGTACTGCATGTGTCAAGACCCATTTTCCTAGTTAGGTCCCATTCACAGGTCCTGGGCATTAGGACTGGGGACCTATCTTTTGGGGACCACAATTCAGCTCGCTACCATTGTGTAGCGCGCTGGTAAAAGGGCAAGAACTACAGCTTAAATGTTCTGACTGCCAGAACTATTACTGAACCTCTCCCAATTTCAGTCTCTTCTGTAAAACCCTAACAAAGGGATCCACCTCCCTGGGTTCACAGCAACTCAGTCTGTGACTCCGGTTTTACACGAGAAAGCACCGTCCGCAATGCCTGGCCGAGAGCCAGTCCTGCCACCGCAGCCACTGTCCTCCATTCATTATCCCCAGCCCTGTCCTTCAGCCCTGTAAACACAGCATCCCCCAGGAAGGTTTGCCGCAAGCTGTAAACTAGATGGCAGCACCAGCAGTTCAGTTTTTTGTCTTACAAATATTATTTCTTCCCGGGGAGGGTGGTGCAGGATGTGGGGCCCCCTCGGAAAGAGAGTAGGTAATGACAAGAAACCACACTGTGGACTTTCCATTCCCCACAAACCAGCCAGAAAAATGGCATTTCTTCTTTTCTCGGTGAGATGCACACCTGCTGACATCAGCGTCCAGCTACTTTGAAACACATAGGATGACCTTGGGGAGAGTTTTGCCCCAGAAGAAAGTGTGATCTATGTAACTCTTACCTTCTGGAGAGTTCTGACTGGGAGTAATTTACATACAAGTTGATTCCATGCCCTTTTCTTTGTCGAACTTAATGCTCTTCAAATTTATCTCTTCTCACCTTTAGGAACCCTGGTAGAGTCACTAGTTAAAACACACCTTGCTAGTCTTACTGATTGGACTCCCTGTGACCCAGGTTTTCATTCCCGGGAGTATTTTTGTGATGGAACAGCCCTGCCTTGAAGTGTAGCCTCTCAGCTTATCTCAGCGGCAGCAGCAGAGTGGTCTTAGAGCCGTAGATGTGAGAGCACGGGGCAGGGCAGGAGAGAGCCCAGGGGTTTCCGGAGTGGACCAGTTGTCCAGCTTCTCAGTGAGGGTTTTCTGGAACAAGATTGTGGCCGAAGTTCCTGATCACTTACCCAACTGCCGCGCCCCCTTTCTTCCTTGCCACCAGCCTAGTCTGGAATTTTATTCAGGGGTCTGGAGGTGGATACTCAAGAGAGTAAGCTGTCATCACTTCCCCACCTGTCCACTGAGCCCCTTTGCCCAGGACTGTTGTATAAGTGGGCATATGACCCAGTTCTGGCCACAGAGACCAAAGGGAGAGCGTGCTAGGGGGCTCTGCAGGAAGGTTTGCCTCTTCCATAAAGAAGGATGCTCAAGGATCTACCTTTGACATTGCTGTGGGAGGCAGGTCCGGGGCTGCAGCAGCCATCTTGTGACTGTGAGGACACTCACTCAGGGACCAGCCAAGATGGCAAGGATGATGGGATGGAAGGACAAAGAGGGCAGGTTTCTCGATGGCATTGGTGATCTCCTGAACTACGCCTTGAACTGATGCTCCTTACGTGCAATGAAAGGTGTCTTTATTGTTTGAGCAAACTGAGCCCACCCGTTGGTCTGTGCAGCCGAAAACCTCCTGCCCCGGCTGCTTTGCCGGACCGAGTGATGGAGCAGCCTTCAACTCCCAAAAAGGCTGGAGGGCAGCCCCGAGGCCCTCACGGGACTCCTCCTACCTGGTGGTCCGGGACCCAGACTTTGGAAGGGGACTGTGCTGGGCTCAAAGCCCTGCTCCCCTGTATACCCTGTGACTTTGCCTGCACACTGGCGTGGGCATTGCTTTCTCTACAGAAGCCGCTCTCTTCCCTCCTGTCCTACATTCTTTCTGTTGTGGTCTCAGTCCTCTGGGGCTTCCCTCAACAGGGTACCGCAGATGGGGTGGGGGTGCAGTTAACTACAGAAATGTGCTCTCTCACCATTGCGGTGGCTGGAAGTCCAAGATCAAGGTTGGTTTCTGGTGAGACCTCATTGCTTGGCTAGCAAGAGGGGACCCTCTCGCTGTGTCTTCATGGGCCTTTTTCTCTGCGTGCGTGTGGAAAGACAGGCCTCTGGTGTCTCTTCCTCTTCTTGTACAGAAACCAGTGCTGGGGCACTAGGGCCCGCCCTGTGACTTGTAGGCCTTCAAGCTCCTCTGTACAAGTACCGCCACATCGGGGGTTACAGCTTCGACGTGAACTTTGGAGGGACACAGGCAAGTCAGTTCAAAAGAGCCACCAATTTTCTAATTTTCAAAGTTCTCGTAGTTTTTTCTTTAGGCATACATTGAAAAGGCTATGTTTTTCAAAACAGATGGAGAGCTTGGACTGGATGCTTTGTGTGATAGTCAAGGGAGACCATTTAGGGAAGAATATTTTAAAAAATAAATGAAAGATCTTCTCAGCCAAAGAGATTTTGGTTCAAATCCCAGCTCTGCCAGTTACTAGCTGTGTGAACTTGGGAAAGTTGTTGAGCTGCTCTGAGCCTAAGCCTTCCCATCCATGAAATAAAGAGAATACTCTACTGCCCTGACCAGCGAGGCTCAGTGGGTCGAGCATCATCCTGCAAAGCAAAAGGTCGCTGGTTCGATTTCCAGTCAGGGCATGTGCCTGAGTTGCAGGCCGGACCCCGGTTGGGGGCATGCAAGAGGCAAGGGATTGATGTTCCTCTCCCTTTTTCTCCCTCCCTTTCTCTCTCTCTCTGGAAATAAATAAATAAACTCTTTCTTAAAAAGATAATACTCTACCTGTCTTCCCCACCTCTACTGGGTTACTGGGAGGAATCAGGGAGCTACTATTTGAAACAAAGTGGTTCGCATAGTGGCATAGTTCGCATAGCGAACAGTGTGTTCTCGACAGGTAGGATTCGTCAGGCTTTAAACGTCAGTGCACTCAAGATGAGAAAGAATGCAAGTTGTAGTTGAGAAAAATACATTACCATTTTGTAATGAGAAAACAAAGAGCTGTGTAAATACAGAAGAACCTTGGTTCTGGAACTTCGTTCGTTCCAGAAGGCTGTCCGAGAAGCAATTTGTTCAAAAATTGAATCCTGCAGGTATCGGCACGAAAGGGCTGTCGGGTAGGGAACCCGAGTTCTGTTTGGCAGTTGAGACATTTTTCCCATGAACAACTTGGTGGAGAGCCAGATTGTTTGAGATGGGGGACATCCGGGAACTGAGGGTTGACGAATTGTTGGCTGTTTCTATGATTCTTTCTTGGGAATGCGAAGGGCAGATTGCTTTTATTATTCTTTTTTTGTTTTTTAAGATTTTATTTATTTACTTTGAGAGAGAGGGGAAAGGAGGGAGAATGAAAAAGGAGAGAAGCATCAGTGTGTGGTTGCCTCTCTCGCGCGCCCCCTGCTGGGGGCCTGGCCCACAACCCAGGCGCCTGCGGGATCCCTGCGGGATTCGAGAGGCGAACGTGCGGTTCTCAGGCTGGCACTCAGCCCACTGAGCCACAGCAGCTAGGGCGCTTCTGTTCTCTTCACCGTGACTGTGGGTTTAACCCGGACTCAGACTGCCCCAAAAAGCAAACCCTTAAAGTTACCCCCAACTCCTTTCTGCTGAGCCTGCCAACAGCTACATCGCCAAGGTCCCGGCTATAAATTCTTTCCTGGAAAACCGATACAGAAATTTAAGTTCCAACCTTGAGGTGCTTATCTCGGAATCTCCATTCGTCACTGGAAAACCATCTTGTCTGCGTCATCTCTGAGTAAGCAAATTCTTGAGACCAGTAACCTCCTGAAACTCGAACACGGAGCCATGCTGTAAATAGGTACGGCACACCAGACCGCTCCCCCCAGGCTAGCGACAGGTAGCCATTCAGGTTTGGGCCAGCCTAGAGCACTTTAGATGTCATCATCCCCAACCTACAGGCGCCACAATTCCTCAGATTGTGAAGAAGGAATACAGGAAGCAATTGTGAAGGGCTGTGGCCAGGGATACTTTTTTTCTAAGTTTTGTCTTTTGGACGTTGATTCACTAGCTTTGAAACCATCTTCCTTAAATGGAGCATCAAGCTGTGGACCTGTTTGACCTATTCCCAAATTCCCCCGCTGTGTAGTGACTCTTGGCTTGTTGCTTCATCTCTGTGCCTCCATGGCCTTGTCTGTAAATTGAGGATTATGGTGGGCACCATCATGTCAGGGTATGGTGAGCATTACATTATTTAATCCATGTCAGAAGTATCTAATGCAGTGCCTGGCGGGAGTGAATACTCACATCACGTGGACATGGATGGGAAGACACACGGGCAGGAGCCGGGGAAGTTGACGGGAGAGGAATGCACCCCTCAGGCCCGTCTGCCCGGGGTCCCTGACGGGACACTGGACAGGGAGCCTCTGATATTGCTGTCCCTTCCAGCAGGAGGGGGACATACCTAGATTCTCTCCCTGCTCAGGGCGTGTATGGGAGGCAATCGATGGGTGTTTCTCTCTCCCATCCATGTCTCTCTCCCTTCCTCCCTCTCTTTCTCTCTCTCTCTCTCTCTCTCTCTCTCTCTCTCTCTCTCTCTCAAAGCAATGAAAAAATGTCCTTGAGTGAGGATTAAAAAGATTAAAAGGTGGAGGGGGCCTTGGGCCCTGGCCTGGCACTCAGTTGGTCAGAGCATCGTCCCAGTACAATTCAGCAAGGTTGTGGGTCCCATCCCCCATCAGGGCATGCACAGGAAGCAACCAATGAACGCATGAATGAGTGGAGCAACAGATCGGTGTTTCTGTCTCTCTGTGTCTGTCTCTCTCCCCCCCCCCCCCGGCAAAACCAATACATTTTTAAAATGTAAAACAAAAAGGCGTCCTTGATAGGAAAAATGGAAGGACTGCCACATGACAAAGTGTTCAGTAGTACAAAAAAGGACACATGGTAGGTAATGTAATAAGTGTCGTTTACGTCATGAGTCTCAGCTAACCAGAGTGGCTCTGCCACCCGCAGCTCTTGCGAGGAAACAGTGCACAGCAGGTCCTCGTGCGTGACATTCCGCAGCCCTCCCCTTCCCACGTGCTCGGGGCTCTGGGCTGGAAGCAAGTACAGCGGGGCCCTGGAGGAGCCCTCTGCTTCTCCCTCGCCAGCCCGGGAGCCATGGTCGTAATTCCTGCCAGAGTTTCCTGGAGATTCCAGGAGTCTCTGGCAATGCCCTTTTCGGTGTAAATCACATCGTTTGTGTTATCAATAGGCCTTTGGAGAGGTTCGGACCCACGCTGTCCGGCAGAAATGCAATGTGAACCACATGTGAAATTTTAAACTTGCTAGTAGCTTTCTTTTAAAAAGATAAACAGAAACAGGTGAAATTAATTTCGATGATATATTCTATTAGCCCAGTATAGGTAAAAGAACGTCTCGACATGGAATCCGTACAAACAGTTCTGAATTCGCTATTGTACATTCTGTTTCTGTCTTTCATCCGAGGTCTTTGAAGTCCACTGAGTATTTTACACGCAGGACACCTCTCCGTCCAGACCAGCGCACTGCACGCGCTCTCGCGCTGCTAGTGGTTGCCAAGGCTGAGAACGCAAGCTGAGGGGGGACCAGAAAGAGGGGCCTCCAGCTCCTTTCGTTTTCACTTAAAAATTTTTAGGTAAAGTTTTAAAGTTGCTGAATAGATACCTCGTACACACGGTCCAACAGTTCCACAGGGACAAATTCTGTACAGTGAGAAGCCAGCCTCACTGCCTCCTTTTTCTTCCAGAAACGGAATGTTCATCCACCAAGGCGGCCACAGTGAGAGTCTCAGATTCTCGTCTCCTTGCGGAGCTCTCCTAAACAAATAAAGGCACACGCACACACGCACACACACACATACACACACGGGCGTGCACATACACACATGCACAGCTGACCCTTGAACAGCGAGGATTGGGGGTGCTGACCCCCTGCCGTGGAGAAGTTGAGTATGACTTTGACTCCCCCCCAAACTTCACTGCTAACGGCCTCCTGCTGACTGGAACGGCCTTACGGATAGCACCGTCAATTCACCAATGTTTTCTGCGATCGGAATCCCATACTGTGTGCTCACAGTGCTAGCCAGAGAAGAGACGATGGCATGAAGGAAATCACAAAACACACTTACAGTACACATTTATTGAAAAAGATCTGCGCATAAGTGGACCTACTCAATCCAAACCCGTGCTGCTCAAGGGCCCGCTGTGCATGCCGACACACCTGAATCCACACACATCCGCATGCAGACCTTTTTCACCCTCTCCTACAGTCCGAGCAGGCTGTACAGACTGTTCTGTACCTTGGTCTCTTTTCACTTAATACCGACTCTGTGGCCCACTAGCTGGGTCATGCTGGGCAGGCTCCTGCACTTCGCTGTGCCTCGGTTTCCTCACCCGTGAAGTGGAGGTGGCAGTAACTAAATAGCTCCCGAAGAGGGTTGTTGAGAGGATTGTTGAACGAAGGACATGAGACTTAGAATAACGCCTGATAGGCCCTTCTTCTTGAGTAGCTACAGAGGATCCATTGCATGGCTCTGAGTAGGTGGCACGGTGCCCCGTAATGGGCATTCTGCTGGCTTTCCTTCCCCCGGTCTTTTGCTCCCACGGAGAATGACCCCCCTCTGTGTCCTGTGCCGTCTGGTCCATGTGCACAGGAGGATGAGCCCCAGAGTTGGAGTTGCTGGGTCTGAGGGGGTGTCCTGGCCAGATGATCTCCGGGGGAGACCTTCCCAGGTGGCAGTCCCACCTGCAGCGTGGGAGGGGTGCGCATTTCCCACAGCCTCACTCGCACAGGACATGTCCCCATTTTCCCCTTGGCTCTTCCGCAGCCACTGTGAGGGACGCAACATTCCGCAGTACGGGGGTCTCCGCTTGTCCTTCGCTGCTGTGGTGAGGCAGAGCGTCTTTTCATGTCTGCAGACCACCTGAAGCTCCTTCTCCAGGAAACTGTGCTCATTTTTCTGTTAGATTACTGGATTAAGCCTTTTTGATCCCTGTCTCCCCCACTGGCCTTCCGGACCTCTCCCTACAGACCTTGTGGATGCCGTCCCCCTCCCCCCATCAAGAAAACCATAACTGCTGCCCTGGCCGAGTGTGGTGGGAGCACCGTCCTGTGCACCAAGAGGTTGCGGGTTCAATCCCAGGTCGGGAAAGTGCTGGAGGCAACCAGTCGATGCTTCTTTCTCACATTGATGTTTCTTTCTCTCTCTCTCTGTCTCACCCACTCTGTCTTCCTCTCTCTCTAAAATCAGTAAACGTATCCTTGGGTGAGGATTTCTTTCTTTTAAAGCCATACGCTCTTTCATTTATTCTGTAAGCATTTCCTACCTTTCTACCCTGGGCCAGGCTCCGAACTAGGGCTGGCAGTTCCGTGAGGAACGAGATGGACCAGAGCCCTTGTAGATCGGTGAGGGGAAGGCACTGAAGAAGTGCAGTCAAAGATGCTCTCAGACCCGGGAAGGATGAACGGAGAGACGGGGCAGGGAGTACCCACGGAGGGAACCAGGGGACAGAGGGGAACCCCACAGGAGCGGCCTCGCAGGAGGACACACTTGAGCTGAGGTCTGGGTCATTCCTTGTGTCAATACCTAACAATGGTAAAAATAATGTTTAGAGGCGTGGTGTGCTCTAAAGTTAACAGCTTCACAATTTTCATCCTTTCCTCTCAAGAAGAGGCAGGGCAAAAGCATTTTCAAGTGCCAAGCTCTAGAAAGAACGTGGACCAAGGGGCGCCTCACAAATAGCGCTTTGGAGTAAAAATTGGTACAGCCCCTCAGAGAGCGATTGCTGAGTCCAGTTAAAGCTGATGGTGTGAGTCCCCTGCACCCCAGCTGTCCTGTGTCTCGTCACACCCTTAGGTAAACCTTTAAGAGCATCTCCTCTTAGGGAAGCAAGGGACATTTCTTTTACATTCTGAAGTTGAAATATGAGACAAAAGCAAGTAATTAAGTCAACAAATATTTACGGAGTATCTTTACCTGCCAGGCACTATTCAAGGCTGTAAGAAAACTGTGGTGGCCCTCACCAGCGTGTATCAGTTGGTTGGAGCATTGTCCTGTGCGCCCAGCAGTTAGGGGTTCGTTTCCTGGTCGGGGTGCTTATGGGGGGTGGCCGATCAATGTTTCTCTCTCACATTGATGTCTCTCTTTCTCCCCCTCTCAAATCAATAAACAGATATTTTAAATTTTTAAAAAAAGAAAGTCATGGTGAACCAAACCATCACAGACTGAGGCCTGAGGAGCATCATGGGAAGATACACACAAAACACTTCATGTATACCCAGTTTGTGATTCTGGTTTTCCACAAAAGGAAACTGAGTCTCAGAGAAATTGTCATTTGCCCAAGGTGAACCAGCTGGTAAGGTGGGGGACTGTCTAGGCCAACACTCAGCCCCTAGCCACCCCCTGGGTCAGCATCAACCTTCCCTACCAGGGCCTTGGTGAGTTTCCATCGACAGGGCGTGGTGCCCACTGCCCGGCTCACAGAGAGTGCATTGTTTGGGGAGCAGACCTGATGCGGGAGTTACCCAGAAGGCAAAGCTGCATAAAAGATTGGGCGTGGAGATGGATTTCAGACTCCTTTACTCAGGTATGGGAGTAGAATCCAGGCGCTGGGCATCACTAGCCAGGGAGACAAGGAGAAAAACGGCTCCTTTCTCCCAGCCAGTCACTGCCCTGTTCGCTTTAACTGTCTTCTCCTGTCTCATCTCTGAGAGTTTGACCCCAGGCCAAGTCCAGAATGCTCTCAACCACTGAGACAAGGAGATGAGACAAAACCCTGGCAAATGCCTTCCATCAGGGGGCAGAGGAGTGAAGTCAGGCAGAGGAGAGTCCGTGTCAGAAGTCCCTTGCTGACGTTTGCTCTCCAGTGACGAGGGACCGCTGGTGTGGGATGTAGCTGCCCCAAGGATGGGGAAGGAGCCCCTGTCCGCCCAGGGGACCGAGCTGCCTCCCTCGGCAGTAAATGACCCTCAGATGGACACTCAACTGAATTTGTCTTCTGACCTATTGTCTTCCTACAGGAAAGTTAAAAAAGGAAGTCTAGGAAAGTAGAAAAAACTAGTACAGGGAGCATCCCCGGGCCCTTCACCCATAACAAACTGTCAGTGCCTCAGTGTTTCCTATTATTTCTGTTGTTTTAAATTTCAGCTGCTTTCTTTTATGTCCATCTTTCCTTGCATTTACCCCATTTCTCTTTTTACTAAATCCTTAAGTTAAATGGAAGCTTATTGATTTTCAGCCCTTCTTCTCCTAAAATACCTTTGAGACGCATATATTTTCCTCCTATCACTTCAAGTGCATCCCCCACTTTCCAAAAAGACAATTTATGTTCATGCACATACGTGCGTAATTGTGTCATTTTCCTAAGTACCTAAACATCAACATGCATTGCTTTTTATATCGCAGTCGTTTTAATTTTCTTTTTCCCTCGATTTGTGCCAGCTTCCCCCCGCCCTCCATAGCACTCCTGGCTCCCACGCAAGCCTGTCTTCGCAGCTGAGTCCGCATCCTCCCATGTTTTTACCAGGTTCAAGTCACCCCAGGCAAGAACGGTGTGTCGCAGTTTGTTCTAACGCGGCGGGCAGTATTTTGCACGTCAGTGCATTTTGCTCTTGTCTCTCAGCAAAACCTGATGGACGTTCCCTCAATACCGCCCTTACCGTGTCACTTCGGTTTTGCTTGCTGCCTGTGGAATATTCTACGGTGTGAGTGTGACAACCCTTCTTCCTCGTTTCCAGTTTTTTGCTACCTCTAACAATGCCACAATACACATCTGTGAATGTTCAAAAAAAAATCTCGGGTGTCACAGGAATGGCAGGTGTGCTGAGAGGCAGTGCGCCGAATCCTGACCCCCAGACGACCAGGGAGGGGTGGCAGGTGTGCCGAGAGCCTCGGCCAGCCTGGTCTGCCCTCTGAGCTGCCTTCCGGCATCTGCACAACACAAGGGGCAGCGTAGAGCCGGCCCAGGACCCATGCTGCACACCCAGTCTCCCATAGTCGAACCGTTCGTTCATGCATGCAGTCACCCGGCACAAACCACCCGAGTGCCTGCGATGTGCCAGCGCTGCCCTGGGCCCTGCGACTCGGCCTCGAAGGCGGGGAGAAGGCTGCCGCTCTCAGAGGGCTGGTGCCCAGTGGGGAGAAGCCAATGATAAACAGACAAGGAAATGAGGTCGACTCCATGCGAAGAAGAGGGCTGGGAGTCACAGGATACCTGAGGTCTCTCTGAGTAGGTGACATTTGCACTGAGCTATGACTTGGTCAGTAATGAAATGACGTTCCTGATGTCCATTGTGTATTTCCTCCTGTCTCCAGTTCCTTCTGGTCTTTGACACTCAACTGAGGGCACTTTCACAGTCCAGCTTCTAGACCTCCAGAGTCTGACAGTGAACATCACAAGCAAAGCCAGAGTAACCCCCCTTTTGGGGAAACTCATGAGGTTTGGCAATGACTTTACTAGAGGACTGTCAGGAAGCAGGGGTGACCCTGAGCATCCAGTGAGAGGAGGAGGGAGGGAGGTAAGCGAGCCCTCAAACTGAACAGGTTGGCTCAGAGAACTAACGGCCCCTTCCTCCAAAAAGTCAGGCCTTTCAGAATCTTAGCCAGCCAAGAGAGAAGTCCCGCAGGAACCCCCCACCTCCCGCCCCCGGGAAACACCCCAGGACCGGACCGTTTCTAGAGCTTCACTCATTTGATGTGCAGTAAATATGCAAAACCAGCAGGGGATGGCCCGGAAACCCAGCAGAAAGAAAAATCCAGAATTGCAAATGTCAGACTCCCACCCTGGGAACAGAAATTATGCTGATGGTGCTGAAAGCTGAAATCGAGGGCAGAAATGACTTCATACGGGAATATCGGAGAAGTGCAACTTCTCCGGGGGTAACAATGCCTTCCTCAAAGACAGGTCTCCACGGTTAAAAACAAGACCCTCATCTTACGAGCCCTGAGCAGCCCTGCATGCTCCGTTTCCCCCCCAAGCAAATTCCTCCCCCCGAGGTTTATGGTGAGTCCCAGAAATCCCTGTGGTTCTGACCTGGATGCTCCCCCACTGGGCTTCCCAGGTGGCTTCATGTAAATGTACGTGGCCTTTTTTCGATTTCTTTGGCTTCTGCATCTGCTCTCAAGCCTGAAGTGGAGAAAGCCCTGGCGCTGAGCTGCGGCAAGGGTTTGGTCAGCAGGTTCTGTCTGCTTTGCCACCCTCGTTTGCCAACTTTGCTTAACGACCAGTGGAAGTGACAGAAACGAGCTTTCTTTTGAAAGAACTGACCTGATTTTCCCCAATCCGTGGGTTTACTGAGCATCGCTCTTTAGTCCATTTTAGGGTGGCCCCGGACAAAACTTTAACTGCTGTGCCATGAAAATACCCCAAAATGCAACTTGGTTTGTTCTGTTCATCCAGCTATGAAGAGGTAGGGAAGTCATTTCATTGAAATGTCCTCTTTAAAAAAATATATGTACAGTATTTCCACACACGTGTATATTATATATTAAAATACACATGTAAATATAGACTGAAATATATAAAATAGGTGTCTACACTTACATTTATGAACAAAGGGCTTGCTTCACGTGGTGCATTTGGATAAAATGAAATTTTGATGAGCATTGGCCCTGACACCCTTCAGAAGACCGATTTCTACAGCCCCCTTTGAAACACTTACTGGGTATTTTTGCTGCTTATAAGAGTGATACAGGCGCTTCATTAAAACATTTGGGCCAGGGTCGTGCAAAAGAGACAGTAAGCCACCTCCTGTGCGACTGCAGCCCAGAGGGGTGCCCCTGCACTAACCATCCTGACCTCTAGCCCCCCACCTCTCTCTTCACCGATCTGGCTGTGTTCTCTCTCCTCGGGGTCTCGGGCTCTGCTCCAATAAATGGCCATCTTAGAGAAACCCAAAATGCTTCCGAGGGAAGGGTGGAGTGCGGGGCGGGAAGAGAGAGGAACAGATCATTTAGAAGAGCCACTACAAAAGAAAGAGCGTTATTTTTGCTTTATAATTGATCCCTGGCCCCCCACCCCCACCCCCACCCCAGACCCTTTTCCCCACTTCCCACCTTCCCCAGGCACTTCACACTTTGTACCTGGGGTGAAAAAGGAGGGAGTTTACAGCCCTCAGTGAAAATGCTCAGGGTCAAATTATATACTCTTACAGCCTGGAGGAGTGGGGGGTGCGGCGGTAACAATTCCTAGGCGGGCTTTGGTCCCGGCTGACTCGCTGGCGTCGGTGATAATACAATTTTGTATGTTAAACAACAGATGTCAAACAGAAGAAAGAGACGGGGTCTTTGCTTTTCTTCTCCCGTGGGCCGTGCTCCCCCAAAGCAGCCATTTTTTTCAGTTGCCATGACAGTGCTAATAGGGAGTTTATCATTTTCCCATGCCTGCTGCATGCTAATGTCGGATCAATTCCCAAACGTCGTCCGGTCGGGGAAGAAAGTCCAGCCACCCTCTGCAATTGTGCTGGGGACAGAGAGGCTGCTTCTGCCCTTGGCTCTCCCCACCACCCCCCTCAGCTCCCAGTTGATGGGGCAAGTTACATAAAGCAGAAGTTTTTATCTGGCTATTAACATATCAGTTACAATCTGCCGCAGAGCCGCTCGCTGATGCTGGATGCACAAATCGACAAGGCAGGGCAACCACAGCTGCTTTGGAAAAGAAGTTGTAAAGGACCAAGAACATCTAGATAGTAACTATATGTAATCTCTGTGAACCATATATGTCTGTTGAATATGTAACAATTCTACATTTTCATCCTGAACACTAACTTGGAAAGCATCTGACCTGTTTACACAACGTGAAGAGGAAGAAGGCTTTTTTGTGAATCACTAAAACCAAGAAAAATCATACTAATTTTATAAGAAGAGCACCGTCTTTCAGTGAACAAAAAAGATGTAGAAAGTTTTAAAAATCATCTTTGGAAGGACTCCTTAGAATGAAGGAAATTTACTCTTAAAAAATGGACAAGCAATTAAATGTGGATACACAGATGTTTCTTATGTTATTCTCGGTACTTTTCTGTATGTTTGAAATACTTTACAATTCCTTTTAAAAACTATGGAAGTCTTTCAGTTTGGCCTTTAATTAATGGTGTTTAAGTCACAGGGAAATGAGGAAAAGGTTGGGAGGGAAGAAGAAGCAACGTAGCAGGGCAGATGCAAAATGAAACCCCAAAGTGCTTTATAGCATCCTTAGGTTTATTTCCCTCCTAATTTCTAACAATGCGCTGGTGGCTGTCAGGTGATGTTTGCCTTTTTTTTTTTTTTTCTTCCTAATCCCCTTTAAAAAAATTCTTGCATCAATTGAGCATCAAAATGATTACTTCAATTGTTGATAGAATTTATTCTCCTCCAGAATTGAAAATCCAGTTGCTTTTATATGCATTGTCCTTATTTTTTCGACATCTGGCCCATTTTATTCCTTTTTTTGTTATTTTGAGTTGTTCTTTTATCATTATCTGCAGGAAGCAGCATTAGCATGCAGCAGATAAGACCAGGATCCAGATGTGCATATCAAAGGATGAACAGCTACTTATTAAGAAAAACTTTTCTTTTTAAGCCCAGCTTCTGTTCAAAGGAATAATAAAGCCTATGGCGTTAGTGACAAACTGGTAATTCAATGCCTTGTCACCCCGTGCATTGGGACGGGGTGGCGGGTGGGGGGAGGCAGGTCAAAGAAATTGGTAAGGTCCGCACTGCAGAAAGCTGAAAACACAGAACTGGTACAAAAGTTCATCTTCTCCGGACCTGTGCGTTTATTGCCTGCTGTGTTTAGTCCCTGTTTGCAGGGGGTGGGGAGAGGGGGAAAATGAAAGAGCCACAAATCGGCCAGCTGGCCCTTCCAATGAAGGATGAAATTTGAATCACAAAATTATTTTTTAGAAGAGTGAATCAGGTTTACATTGACAGCATCCGATTTCAGGGCCATTGATCTGAGCTTCTGTGCTGGAAAATACGCTCAGGAACACCCGTGCTTGCGTGCACGAGAGCCCTGCGCTCGGGTGGTTTGTAATGTGACCCTGAAAGACCCCCTCACTGTTGCTCTGCTTCTGTTCCGCTGTCACCCCCTGCTCCCTCCTGTGGGTGTCCCTTCTGGATGCTCACAGGCATAGATGCACCGAGCTGGACACCCCACACACAAAGGCATGGATCCACTCATGTACGTTTAGTGCTGGTGGTTTTTAAAGTGAGGGACTCATGCTGCACATGCTCCCTTCGTCTCCCTTGGCGATTGGACATGCCAGCCCTTCTAGCTTGGCACCATGCATCTGCCCATTGTCCCTTGTTTACACGTTGTGCCCCGTGAGTTGGATGTACTGTGATGGTCCTCATCCACTTCCACTCAGTGGCCATTTAAGTTTCTTCCCCTTTTTTCCCTGTGGCAAACAAACAATGATGCAGTAAATACCGTATTTGTTTTCTTGTCCTCTGTTCTTTCCGGGCAGTACTTTTTTTTCATTTTCTCTGTTATCCAATTCTGAGAGCACTGAGGTTCACTTTCGTTCTTGGGTTTTTCAGTTCTATAGCTGACTCAGAATGACCTTGACCATAGCCATTTTTGTACGTGCATGTTTATGAAAGTTAGCTGAGTCATAGAGTTTTGAAAGATATTACTTGCCCTCCTGTTTGGTAAGTAAACATTGAGGTAAGGAAAAATTGCCCAGGGCAGAGATTTGCTAAATTAATTTTATCATAAAAATGAGGGTGATCTAATTCCTATCAACATCTACATTGCGATCTACACAGTGACGTATTTGTAATAGTAGAATCAGTAGAAATGCCTAGAGAGCCATTAAAGCATGCTGCATGGAAATAACGAAGTGCCATCAAATGAAGGAGGGATGTTCCTGCAGGAGAAGCGTCTGCTGTATTACTGGGGAAAGACAAACCGTAAAACCTAGACGTGCCATGTGACCCACTCGTGGATGGGTAGAGTGGTGGACAGACAGACAGGTGGAGTCATTTATGAGTCATCTCCAAGGTATGGCGTAGTCGAGGAAGAGGAAGAAGTCTAGGTGTTTACATTTGTTCATGCTAATTAAATTCTATACCGTGGATATGTTAACTATTTTCTTTTTTGTTTGTTTAAAAGATTTTTATTTACTTATTTTTAGAGAGAGGGAAGGGAAAGAGGAAGAGAAACATCAGTGTGTGGTCACCTCTTGTGTGCCCCAAGCCAGGGATCCGGCCTGCAACCCAGGCATGTGCCCTGACTGGGAATCGAACCAGCGACCCCTTGGTTCGCAGGCTGGCACTCAATCCACTGAGCCACACCAGCCAGGGCGCATGAACTATTTTCTTATTACAAAAATCATTACTGTCAGTTGTCTCCAAGACTGGTGTGTGGGCTTGTTATAACATTTAACTGTTTCATTTGTTTTTTTGAAGGAGTATTCATGAAAGAGTGTAAAGTTGTTTTGCATCCCTCACGTTTAACTTTTCACGGCCATATATTCATAGTTCAAAGGTCCGAAACTGGAAGACGGTTTAAGAATCAAATTCTCCCCATGAACCCTGTCTCCCAGAACGGAGTGTGGCTCCCCAGGAGCCCCCACTGTTACCACATTTATGGGCTTCCTCCTGATACATTTCCAGCACATTCAAGAAATATGTCTGTGTGTGTACATGCACAGGATAAACTCACAAAGAAGTATAAAAAAGTGTTTTTTCCCACAAATTGTAGCTTATTATTTCAAACTACTCTGTAGTTTTTTTTCACTTAAGTATGTATAAAGAGAATTTTTAATTTACTTATTGATTTGAGAGAGAGTGAGAAATCGATTTGATGTTCCACTTACTGATGTGTCATTGGTTGATTCTCACATGTGCCCTGACTGGGGGGGATCAAAGCTGCCACCTTGGCCTATCAGGACGATGCTCTACCCAACTGAGTACCTGGACAGGGTAAAGAGAATTATTTGTAAACTGCTAAATGATGACTACCCGCTAAGCCAAAGGCCTCCCTGGGATTTAGGCTACTATTTCTGAGTCAAGGACTACATGGTCAATGGTTTCTATGCATGTTCAGAATGAGCTTGGACTCAAAATGGGCATGGCCAGGCCTCCGACGGCTGCGACCCAGGACTGATGTTGAGGTAGGGGGCCTGATGAGGGGCAGCTACTGGCAGTGGTCGGGGACGCCTCAAAGACAGCATCAAGAGGCAATGGCAAGCAGCCAGGCTTTTCAGCCACTTGGTCCAGGGTTCGGGTCTAAGCCCCACCACTTACTACTGTGTGGCTCCACGCAAGTTGACCTCCTGAGCCTCAGTGTCCCCGTGTGTAAAATGAGGTCATAGCAGTCCTTACCTCTGGGGGTCGTAAAGGAGATGGCGAGGTGAAAAGGCTGCCCGCCCCGCATTGCTGACCCACGGAGCAACTTCCTTTATCATCGAACAGACTGAAGAAGGAAGGCGGTCTAGCTTTGGCCGGGTAGCCCAGCTGGTTCGAGCATCGTCCTTTTACCCCGAGGTTGGGGGTTTGATCCCCGTTCAGGGCGCACACAAGAAGCAACCAATGAATGCATAAATGAGTGGAACAACAAATTGATGTTTCTCTCTCCCTACCCCTTTTTCTCTCTCTACAATCAATTAAAAAAAAATTTTTTTAATAATAAGAAGGGAGGCAGTTTGCTTTTCCCAGGAAAGTAGTCCTGGACCAAGGTATTTCGAAAGGATCTCCATTTCCCCTAAAAGGAGGCAGGAATAGGGGGAGAGGAGAAATTCGTATTTTCTAAAGTTCTTGTGCTCCCGCCTGACTCTGACCCTCATACCGAGGGCACCGGGAGAGCTGCTTTATGGCCCTCCATGTGCTGTGTTTAGCCTGGGGAACATCCAAGCAGGTAGCTGGCCCTTAACCTGTCAGACATGTGACAGTCAGTAGTCGGTGTCCTTTAGGAAGGATTTCAGTGTCATTCTCACACGTGAGTGAGCATTACCATCACTCAGGGGCCTTGGAGCCCCAGAGGCTGAAGCCACCTCCAGACTCTGGTGTTGTAGATCTAGGGGGACCCCAGAAATCACACTGCTGACGAGCTCCAAGGCAATGCCGACCCCACTTATGGGGGGACCCCACTGTGGGAACCCTGGTTTGTCGGGTGTGCACCAAATGAAGCTGCCTGGCTTCACGGGTTACACATGACCTCTGGGCAGGTTGTCTGAGCTCTGCCCAGCCTCAGTGTCCCCATTGGTACTATGGGAACAGCAGCGATGCACTGAGGGCTGGTGTGAGCATGTGGTGAGTTCGGATACATTTGAGCATCCCAGCAAAGTAAGTGGGGCCACTTGTTTGTGCCTGGTCATGCTTCTGACACAGGACACAGCTGCTTAATCAAATGCCCTTTTTTACTGTTCTAGAAATAAATAACAATAACAACAGCGTTCCATAAGCACTTACAGAAGGCCACCAATCAGTGCTCTCTCTCTTCCTTCCTCTCTCTAAAAAGCAATGAAAAAACGTCCTTGGGTAAGGATTAAAAAAAACCTCACAAGAGTGGGGAAGAGCGTTTGGAGAGGGGTGTTAACATGGAAGCAGGGGGAGGCGTTTGGAGACCACTGCGCTGGTGATCCAGGTCCCAGTCGGTGGTGGTGGCAAGCCTAAGGAGGTGGCCACTGCGTTTGAATCAGGAGCTGAGTTCAAGATCATTTGGGGAGTCAGTGTGGCACCGGGTGGCACTCAGTAACAATGTCGTGACTGTTCAGTGTCTGGGTAATGTTTCCCGACCTGGGTAAAATGTGATATCTGTGGCCAGCTCTCCAGAAAGGATGCGTTTCTTCAGAGCACTCAGTCCCACACTGTCTGCCCCCGAGTCCCCAAGAGGCAGTAGGAGCAGCTCAGAGAAGAGGCCCTGGGAGTGGGGATGCCTGGGAGGGCAGGGAGCTGGCCCCGCATTGGCTGGCCCTTCCAGGTCTCGGGCTTCCCATCTGTAAAATGACTGTGCTGATGGAAAGGTACTCACACTCTGTCAATGTGGGGGGTGCTTTTTTCCTTGAATTGGTTACATCGTACCTGCATATGCTAGAGGTTCAGAAAGCGCAAAAGGGTAGACAATAAAAATAAATAATTTTTTCTCTCTCCGTTGCCTCCCAACCATCCAGTTCCCCTCCCTGAAGCTGATAAATTGATTTATCAGTTTCTTGTGTATCCTTCTTGAGCAAGTACTTGCATCCGTAAGAAAATAAAAACATGTGAAACTTTAAAAATGATAAATACCATGACAGCAGTTTGTACCTTGCTTTTGTACAAAATATTATATATTTTTATATATTTTAGAGAGAGGGGAAGGAAGGGAGAAAGGGAGGAGAGAAACATCTATGTGCGGGGAAAAAAACATGGATTGGTGGCCCCACCAGAGACCTGGCCCCCAACCCAGGCAGGTACCCCGACTGGGAATTGAACCGGCGACCTTTCGATTCACAGGCCAGTGCTCAACCCACTGAGCCACACCACTCTCACGTGACAGAGCATCCATATCAGCTTATTAAATGCCTCCTCATTCTTTCTGACGGCTGCATAACATTCTCCAGTATGAGTTTTCCACAGTTTTTTTTGACAGTCTCCTGTGAATGGACATGTAGTTGGCCACATTCACCACAATTACAGCTACTCCACATTTTTGAAATTGACAGTCTCACTGTTGTAATAATTTCAGTATGTTTGTAATGTGTAGTCGTATTTATTATGTAATTACAGACGTGGTAAATCCGTGAACATTCCAAAGACAGAGAGTCTGTGAGAGATGAGAGACAGGCTCACCCCCTGTTTGAGGAAGAAGCTTCCAAAACAGTCTTCGTTTGAAAACCGGCTGTAAGCCTTGCAGGGTGAGCCAGTTTCTGCCCCTGGGGCTCAGTGTGTTCTGGTGTAGAAAGGCTCACCAGTGCTGGCCACCGGCACAGGGTTGCGGTGCGGGTTAGATATCACGCACTCAGTAAGGGCGGCTGCCATTCTGCTGACGGCCGCTAGGATGATCGTTATTACTACTTGGCTTTAAGGTCTGTTTTGGATAAAGTGCTTCTGGTGGGTCCTTTGACACGGCAGAGTCAGAGCCCCAAAATGAGGAAACGTCAGAAATCCACACTTTTCCCCAGGAACTACAAGTGCATGTAACATGTCACACGTTAACAGGCGTTGGGAGGTTGGGGTTGGGTGGCATACTCTACCTCCCTGTTTCCTAAGAGGTCAAATGACCCCCAGATTTCAAGTTTTCCATTATTCTCGCCTGGAAGGGACAATGGGGCTCTTGTTTGAACGGCTTTGGTGAGCCCAAAGGAAAAATTGGTCATTCTAGGGAGCACAAAAGATTCTCTTTCCCTACTTTAGTTTGTCAATTGCTTTCTTAATGCCGAGTTGGCCGGCGGAGGACAGACGGTGGGGGAGAAAAAAGATGATCTCGCGTCCGTGACTGGATGTCGGCATTTGGCAGGAATAAACAGCATTTAATATCACATCTCTGCAAGGTAAAGGCTGCGAGCGCGGAAGCCTGCTAAGTTGCCCACCTCCCTTTGCACTGGCCTTGAACCCCCGCTGCGCTCTGCCTGGTCATGTTCCCTAGTTCACGGGGAGACAGCACGGAGAGGGGTGCGGGGCGCTCACTTCGTTGCCGCGTCAGCTATTGCTGCTGACCCTTCAACACAAAACAATCGCCACAAAATAAAACCCGTGCGAGTCGAAGCTCGGGAGCCCCACGGATGTAAAAGTAGGATCTGGGAATGGACTCGAGTGTACGTACAGGTTTTGGCTTTATCGAGTTTTATATCAAAAAGAACTAGGCAACAAAAGTTGTGGTTTTATATTTAGATTTTTGTATTTCTATTTTAAAAAGAAACCAAAAAAAGCTGACAGATAGAATGCCTTTTCTCTTCTAGAGAGTAATTGTTCAAATGAATCCACTTTGAATGGGAACTGAAATTCTGTAATATATAAGCGTGAAAATGTCTGATCAGGGCTTTACCTTAAAATTAATATTAAAAGCTGTAAAAATAAGCTCATTTTATGTCATTTTTAACCAGACAGGTCGTAATGACAGGTTCTGCATTAATTCTGAGGGTGTCCTTCAAAAATGAGTAAAGTGTTCTTTTGGCTAATTTTCCTGACGAAATTGGTTAGTATGGCAGGCTTTATTTTTAACTTTTTTTTCATTCCTCACATGAGGATGTGTTTATTGATTTTAGAGAGAGAAGAAGGGAGAGAGTGGGAGGGGTGGGGGAGAGAGACACCGATATGAAAGAGGAAAATCTATCAGTTGCCTCCTGTATGTACCCCGACCAGGGATCGAACCCACAACCTTTTGGTGCACAGGACGGCGCTCCAGCCAGCAGAGCCACCGGGCCAGGGCAAGGTGTTCACTTTATATTCAACTTTGTGCTGGGTCATAAAGACAATTTTGAAAAATGTATATTTAAAAATAATTATTCAGAGGGTTAATTAGCTTTCCCAAGGGGCTCTTGTGATCTTTTCATGTTGAAACTGTTCTCTCTCTCTTTAAAAAAAAACAACAACACTTTACTATGGAAATTTTGAAATATAAACAGAAATAGACACGTATATGAATCCCCATGGACCCCTCAGCTTCGGTAATTACTAACTCATGCCAGTCCTACCTCGTCTCTACCCCACCCAGCTCCCGCCCCTGCCCACCCGCACGTTACTTGAAACCAACCCCAGGCATCTATCTTCAGAGCATGAGCTCTGTACACACTTCAGTGTGTCTCTAAAAGAAAAGGACTATTTCTTTTCTACAACCACAACGCCATTATTATTCAGGTCCTTAGCATCAAACATCCAGTCGGTGTTCAACTGTCTCATAAACACCATCATTATTTTTTACAGTTTGCTTATGTGAAATAAGATGCAAATAAGGTCCAAAAATGGCGATTTGAATGTGCTTTAACCCAGTGGTCCTCCTTTCCTCTCTGGTTTTTAATCCTTGGAATAGGTTCACACGACGGGAACACCTTCATTCTCCTCGTTGATTTTCTCCCTTCCTTGTCCCACGAGGCCCGGCCATCTGTGAATGGCTTTGCTGGCCGCTGGCGTGGCTCCCCACCACCCCCCCACTGACTTCATGAAGTCTGACATTCGTTGTACGACCCGCGTGTTCACACGGCAAACGACTTGTTTTGGTTCCACTGTCCGGGGTTTTTCAGATCTTCTTTAGCGAGCCTGCATGAACTTTCTCACTGATACTTTATAATGATTTATTTTTTTCGTTTAGACCAATGGGAAGGAATCAGCTTTCTAAGTAAATGTGTCCCTTAATAGGGACACTTCATTTGGATAAGGACACTTGGGTGTTTCTGAACAAATTTCCCACAACGTGGCAGATGGAGGAAAGATACACAATTAAATCACAAATCTTGGCTTTCCTCTCATTTAACTTTTTCTCTTGAAGAAAATTAAAAATCTAAATACCGTGAAAGAGAGGGGTTTGATTCCCGGCCACCCAAGAAATGCGCCGTCACAGAGTTTGACTGGGACTTCGTGAGAGATGTAGGTTCTGAGAGCCAATGGTGCACTGTCCTCCGAGAGCTTGTTTGCTTCTTCCTTTGCTTCTAAAAGTCCCCACCGTCTTTGATCCCTAGATGGCGGAGCGGAAGGAATGGTTTCCTATTATTGCAGAGACCTGGGGATTTCTGAGGGAACCGGTCCTCGCCCAGCCAGTTACAGAGCCAGAAGCCTGTGGTCAGCAGGGGCATGATTCTCTACACTGGTGGGTTCCTTAACACCCCTGTGATATGTCACCAATTCCGGCAGTAATCTCCTTTTAACTCACTTAAATCCTAATGCAAAGGGGAAAAGATCATGCACACGTGTGTGTGTCTGTGTACGCGTGTGCGTGCATGCGCACAGCACATGTGCCAGCTCTCAGAAGCCTGGGACAGGTGCCCAGCCTGTGAGATGACCACTTTGCTCCAGGCCATCTCCTTTCCAGGTGTCTTGTCGCTGCCACCTCCCTTGTACAAGGGGAGCAACTGAGGTCCCAAGAAACTAAACGAAAACGGTGTTCTGTGTATTGACTCCAGGTTTCCCTCAATTCTCTTTATAAAATCATAGTTACATTCTCTTAAAGAAAATTAGGTAAATTTCAATGACAGATTTCAGTGAGACCTTTGAGAAATGCTGGCCTTTGAGGTCCTGTGCCTGGGTTAGAACCCCACCACCACAAAGGACATGATGGCAGCCACACCACACCACCAGTCGGAGCTTCAGGTCCTTCCTCTGTGCAGGCCGGGTGATGATCAAAGAGTTTTTATGAGAGATGCTCAGGGCTGCAGTGTGGTTTGGGGGGGTGGGGAGGAAAGGACATTAGGGGGCTTGTTTTGAGAGTCTTCATAATAAGCTCTCTCTTTATACTTAAATTGCTGGCGTAGTCGGAACATTTGTGGGAGGGTCAAGTAATAAAAGGGCGGTAGGAAAAGGAGAGGGAGCCTGCCCTTGGCCAGTGTGGCCTCAGTTGGTTGCAGCATCATCCTATGGACCAAAGGGTCGTGGGTTTGATCCCCAGTCAGGGTGCCTGCCTAGGTCATGGTTCACCCCGGTCAGGGCACATAAAACAGGCAACCGATCGATGTTTGGCTTCCTCTCTCCCCCCCACCCCTTCCCCCTCTCTCTAAGATCAACGAGCATGTCCTCAGGTGAGGGTAAAAAAGGGAGGGGAGCCTGTTGCGAAGTCCCTCGAAGATACCCCTGATGCTGTTTCTGATCTGGTGACAATTAAGTGGGATAACGCGAGCAAACAGAGTAATGCACGATGCTAAGCAGTAGCTGTCATTTTCGATTATCATTTTGTGGCACGTGACATATTACTATAGATACAAATTAAGAACGCCAAGTACAAATTTAAGTGGAGCTGGGTAGAAATGAATTGTTTTAGATAGGTTAAAAATTCACGTGGTTTAGAATCAAAAGTTACCCAAGCTACAGAGGGAATGAAGTCTCTGTCCCAGCCAGCTCTACCGATCTCTAATTTGTGCTCCCAGAATCCTTTTGTGCATCTAAAACCTGATAGTTACATGCATTGTTTTCTTCTGTTTAATATACAAATGGAGGCATACAATACAGTTTCTGGACATATAAACAATGTGCCTTAAAGTGCATTTCATGTGAGCACGTGGTTTTCTTCTTGTACAGGTGACCAAAATGTGTCTAGCCAGTCCCCTACTGATGGACACTTAGGTTCTTTCCAATCTTTTGCTATTACAAGTAATGCTCATTGATGAACACTCTTCACGTAAGGGATTCAATATTTATTTACATAGGCTAAGAATATCTGTATATTAAGTTCCTAGAAATGGAGTCACCAGTTCAAAGGCCATAGATGTTTGTAAGTTTGACAGAAATGAGAATACTGTTTTTCTTGCCCTCTTGCCCGTGCGGCATGTTATCAAACTCTTCAATCACTTGTCATCTGATGTGTTTAAAAAAAATAGTGTGTCGGTATAGTTTAGTTGGCATGTTTCCTATTATGAGAAAGGTTGACACCAATGTTTAAAAGCCAGTGGTATTTCTCATCCTGTGAACTATCATCTGTCTCTCCTTTGTCAGTTTCTCTGTAGGGCTCTTGGTCTGTTTCTTATTGATTTGTGGGGACTCTTTATATATTAGAGAAGTTTGTACTGTGTTATATGAGTTGTGATTATTTTTTCCTGATTCCTGCCTTTTTACTTTGCTTATGGTACTTTCTTGCCAAGTGGATATTTTTTAGAGTTTCCAAATTATTGTCCTAGTAAAAAAGACCTCCCCCACTCCAAGATGATTTTAGTATTTTCTGATAAGTTTCTTCTAGTGCTTTTACAATTTGGGGTTTTTTACATTTGAATTTCTTCTGATTCATTTTTAATTTATCCTGGGGTGTGATTCAAAGTATAGCCCCAGTTTCATATTTTTTTCTGGACAGCCACTACATCATTCCATTATCATTATTGTGCACTTTATCTTAATGCCCACAGATTTGAAAGGCAGTCTTTTATCTCACACTACATTCCCAAATGTTCTTGGGTTCGTTGTGCAGCATTTTGTAAATTGACTTTAGAGAGAGAGGAAGGGAGGGAGAGAGAGAAACGTCGATGTGTTGCTCCACTTATTTACGCATCACTGGCTGCCCTCTGTGTGTGCCCCACACAGAGACTGAACCCGCAACCTGGGCAGATCAGGTGACGCTCCAACCACACGAACTACCCAACCGGGGCCTATTATACAGCATTTGTGAAATTATCATGTGAATCAATAATTTTAAATTGCAAAGGCAAACAGTGACTACTTACAAAAATCAAAATACATTGGAATAGAAAGCCTGCCGTGTTCATTTTAGATGTACGTGCATCCGTGTGAGCACACACAGTGCTTCTGTGGGTGTGAGCCTGCCACGGTCTCATTTCTCTCGCCACGTCACGGGCAATGTGGGCCAGCAAGACAGGAAGGGGAGCCCGCTGACAGGACCTCAGGAAAGGCTTCCTCACCCTTAGAGAGGGACACAAGGCAGGGACTCAACTTTTTGCCTCTGGATATCAGCCTCTCCCCCTCCCCACATCCCTACCCCCGACTCCTGGAACTCTACAGCCATCTTGGGGCCAGGATGGGAGGCAGCCTGAGAAACCAGCTGAGAGTCAGAGTGGAAAGAAGAGAAAGGAAAAGGGAAAAAAAAACGGCTTCCAAATTAACTAAATCACCACCCCTAGAGACATCCTAACACCAACTCCTTGATAGGTAGTTAATCAATGACCTTATTGTTCAAGCCCTGCTGAGTTGGGGTTTTTGTTAGATGCAACTAAACTATCCAAACTAAATACATGCCACCTTCCCCAAGATACTGAAAAATCTAGAACTTTCTTCTCCCCTGTCTAGTTGCACTGACCCTACCGTCCCTTTGAAGTTGCTGAGTGTGGAGCAGGGTGAGAACAGAACTTTATTAAATGCAATAGGTCAAATAAAATTATACAAACACAGGGTCCCTTTGGTGTCATGCAACCCAAATACGCTGTAGCTGCTTGTGGCCTCTCGGAGGAAAGAAACTGTTTCCATAAACAATACTTCCCCGCTGCTAATGTATGATTTTATTATTTTTTTCTTATTTCTTTAAAAATGATTTTTTTGAAAGTAAGTTAGAAATCACTCCAAGTGTCTTAGAGCTATTTTGCAGAAACAGAAAATTAAGAAAATGGAAAGGTAAAGTTAAAACGACCCTCACACAGTCCCGGTTTCAACCTAGCTGTGCATTGAAATCATCTGGGGAATTAAAAAAAAAAATGCTACTTCCCGCATCCCACCCCCAAAGATTCTGATTCCATTTGTCCCAGGATGTGGCCAGAGTGCCAGGATTTTTTAAAGCCTCTTGTATGTATGTCATTTTATTTTTATTTTGCAGTATTTTCCCTCAAGTTTCATTTGGGAAAAAATTTTTAATTGCATGAATAGTAAAATGAGCTTCACCTAGATTCACTGATGGTTGACATTTGGCCACATTTGCTTCGAATAAGTCACTTTTACGATTCATTGTATAGCTCCTATCCATTTTAATACATTTATAACCGTAAAAAATGAATCGCTGCAAATAAATTAAAGTTCTTGCCTTGCGGCTTTTTCTCCTGCCCAGAAGCATTCATGTTTTAAACAGGTAATATAGTCGCACCTTTCACACTTTTAAAAGCGTGACAGGGCGTACAGTGAAAGTCTGCGCACTCTCCTGCTCACTCGCCTGCTCGAGGGAAGAAACCGGCCTGACCCCTCCTTCTTGGGGGGCCTGGAGAAGTCTCAGCCTCCCCGGTCTTCCCTCTGCAGGAAATTCGGCCCGATCACTTGTACTTTTTCTCAGTCCTGGTTTCTTATTATTGCTATCCTCCAAAAGTACCTCTTTCTTTAAAAAAGCAATTTCAAATGAAAGAATGCCTTGCTGGTGGTTAAAAATTAATCAACTGCAGAAGGGCTAATAATGAAAAGCAACACGGCCCTGCCCCACCCGCCAGGCCCAGTCCTGGGAGGAAACTACTTTTAACTCTTTCTGGTTGTGCCTTTCTGAGCTCTTACCCCTGAAATTGCCATGTCAGATTTACACCACTGGTTGCGAAGCCTGGACTGAGACATTTAATCTCTTGACTTCCTGCTCAGCGGAAGGCTGGGCTCTCGGGAAGCCCCACCAGTGACAGAGGTGTATCATGATAGAGGTGTTTCTTGTTTGTTCCCAAAGTACCTTTTGGTAGAAAGAGACAAGATAACTATTTGCTGGTCCCTTAGGAGCTGAGGATGATTAGTATGCTGAATGAAAGGCAGTCCTCTTTCAAATGTTTACGATGTGCCAAAATGCTTTGGGGGGGAAAAATCACCTCTTCTCGTGCTTAATTTCCATGAATACATTGTCTGGCGGAGCTGTGTTAGTAGCAAATCAAATCTTAGCAGATTCTTTCTCTTTCCCCCTCTGAGACTGGAGAGATGAACCGTCTTGCGTTATCACTGAGTGTGGATGTATATCGTGGGCTTTTGTATTCTCGTAGCTCCACAGATCAAAGGCCAGGCTTTCCTATAGTCTTAAATCATATCTGTATGTATTCATTCAACAAACGCCCAGAAAGCCAGGAGCTTGGGCGCTCAGGATAGGGAAGATTCAGCTGTTAATGAGTACAGGGGTTTCTTTCGGAGTAATGAGAATGTTTCGGAACTAGAGGTGGGGGCTGCACAGCATGGGCAACTCACTAAGTGCCACCGAATTATTCACTTCAAGATGATGAATTCTGGGTTGGGCTCCCTTCTCCTCATAAACACAGAAGGGGAGGGCTCCACGGAGAGACTGGTTGCAGGGACATGCTACTGCGGAGCCCTCCTGGAGCGGGGCTGCACCTTGTGTCCGTCAGGTCAAAGTTTCCGAGAAGTCCTCAGCCAGGTTTGCCAAAGTCCTCTCGCCCAGGCACTCCAGAAAATCTCGTCCGAGAGCCTCATCCTTTGGGACATCCTTTCGGGGAAATGTGTTTATGGACATCTTCCGATGTCCGTGATGATTTAGTGCTCAGAGGAGTCACAGAGTGGTGTGTGAAGAATTATCACTTCTTTGTGGAAACACAGAAGTATATTCAGGCATAGAAGATACACTGATGTCATTGATACCAGCAGCAGCTACCTGTTTCGCATTCTGTCAAGTGGACTTCTTTCTTGTTGGTTTGTTCACCTGTATTTTAAATCGGCCTACAGGAGTATATACTATTTAAGTCATTTGTTTAAAGGAAAGAAAGAACCCTCCCTTTGTCTTCCCCTTTTGCCCTGTCATCCCTGCAAAAATTCCTGCGTCTTAGCCTGGCGTTGTCACAGGCTTTGGGGGTTGGCCTCTGTCGTATCAGCGTCACAGAAAGGGTGCAGTTTCCCGCATGTGAGCACCGCTTTAAGCTCCAGGTCTTTACGGAAACGGGAATCGACCTGCGGTGGTTTTCCGTTCTGTGAAGTGGTCACAGGTGACAGTGAATGGACAAGTGTGCGATCCAGGTAAACCCAGGCGCCCTGCACAGCCAGTCAGTGAAAGGAGACTCATGTAAACACACACGGTCAGGCAGCAAAAACTAACATTCAAAGAATTCTTACACTTTTTCCCTCCCTAAAAACTATGAAAGAGGGCTCGGTTCAAAACCAGTAGCACTGTTTATTAAAGTCTCCTTTTTCTTTTCTCCCCAGTTCATCCGGGGCCCCTGCAGCCCCTGTAACCAATTGTCACACATTTAGTGGTTTACAGTGGTTTAATTATCACACTAGTTGACTCTCTTACAGTTCTGGAGACCGGAACCCCCAAACTGGTCTCACCAGGCTAAAGTCCAGGTGTCGGCAGGACTGGTTCCTTCTGGGGTCTCTAGCAGGAAACCCTTTCCCCTTTCTCGCTTCTTCGGGGCACCCACATCTCTGAGGTGCTTCACGTCACCCAGCCCCTTGCTCCTGTTGTTACATCTTTCCTTTGACCTGCTGCCTCTGTCTTACAGGGACCCTTGTGATTGCATTGGGTCCACTTGGATCACCCAGAATGCTCTTTGGTTATCTAGAGATCCTTCCTTTAAGCACCTCTGCCGAGGCCCCTGTGCCCTGTAAGGTGGAGTGCTCACAGGCTTCAGGGGCTGGGACGTGGACAACCCCGGGCGGCGGCAGCATCCAGCCCACCATCGTCCCCATACCTTCGCTGGCACTTCCTACTCTGCCAAGTCCTGTCCGCTTCTTCCCCCCACGCAGCCCCTCTTTCCTCCTAAACGATCCAGTGAGACTGCTGCCCTTGCCCACCCGTCCTGCCCGGAGCTCTGTTTCTGGCAGAGGACCTGGCAGCGTCAGGGCCGCCTGGCACGCTGGTCCTCCCTGTCCCGCCCGCCCGCACACAGCTCACTGCAGGGCACAGCTGTTCTCTGGAGCGGGCTGCTTTGCTTGTCAGAAATCTGATCGCAGCAGTAATCAGGTTGTCGGGGACTAGGCTGTTCGATGCCTTCTCCAGAGGGGGCACTGAGCCCTTTATCGTGTTTGGTTATATTATTGGTTAACAATCCAACTGCAGAAGCGTACGTGTTATCTGTAAGTCATTTTGATGAGAAGGAGGATGATGAGGACCATGATGATATCTGAAGTTTCCATCCTGAAGCCTTACAGAGCAGCGGCCGAGAGCCAGATACAGAAACCACACTCTCTGGGTTTGAAGCCCAGCTCCCCAACTTTCCAGCTGTGGGACCTCTGTTAACCCCTCACTGCCTCAGTTTCCTCACTGCTGAAAGGCGATCACAAAATTTCCACCCCATCGGGTTGTTTAGAGGAAGAAATAAGATGAAGGATGAACGTGTCTGGCAGATAGTAGGTCCACAGCATATTTAATTCCCTTCTCCTTAGAGGCCGGACGTGGCATGCGGGGCCCGGCCTTCCCCTACACGGCTCGCAGCCCGCTCCAAAGGAGGAGAAGACCGTCTTTATTGCCGTGCTCCCGGATGAAAACTCATGATGATTTACCCAAAACAGTCAGCAGGGCAGAAATTAAACATGTATACACACATGTATGTATGTATATATGTATGTGTACATAAGTTTGGGGGAAAGATCAACCTCAGAAAAGTACAAGGAGTGAAATGATGCTGTTAAAAGTGACACGTAGCACAATTTTTTTAAAAAAGTAATCTACCCAAAAGGACGCGCCCAGAATGCCGAGCCTCCATCCGACTTGGGCCACTGGCAGCGACTTGGGGCCGCCCAGCACCGCTTCTCTGAGCCTCGGCAGGCCGCTCTGCGGCACACCTTCCGTGTGTGTGTTCTGTTCTGCCGCCTGCATCGCCGGCCTTCAATGGGATGTCACGGATGTCGATTTTACCAATCGGTCGACTTCAATTAGCTGTTTTTTAAACTTTCAAACGAATAGATGCCCTTTTTAAAATATTTTTTGAGGTTATGATAGATCACGAGAGGTATAAAAATAGTACAGAGAGGTCCCATGTACCCCCCGCCGAGCTTCTCCTGCTGGCGACATCCCACATAACTGCGGACTGTTATCAAAGCCCGGAGCTGTCGGGATGCTCCAGACCCTCCTGAGATGTCACCCATGTGTACACGCGTTCCTTTTTAATACGATGGACTGTGTAGCTCTGTGACATTTCATTTCTTCGTACCCTTTTTAATAAACACCATCAATCCAAAAAACACAAGGGGCAGCCTGTTCAAACCCATGCTTGCGTGTGGGACACCTCCCCCAGGCCATTTTCTCTGTGTATATGCTGTTGTTTGTTTTTTAAACCACCACCACCACAACAAAAAACGATCTTCTGAGCTGCATATCATTTTAAAATCTGCCTTTTAAAGAAATCATGGGCATGCCTCTGTCAGAACAGATTTAGATCCAGCACAGGGTGGGTGTGTCTCGGGTAAAATGCCTGAGCGGGAGCAGGTGACTGTCCGTGGAAGCAGAAACCCGAGGTATACGCCCAGGCTCTAAATCTCTTTGGAAAACGGGCCGTGCCCCAGGCGGACAGAATTCCCTCACCTGAGCCTCGGCGTTGCCCGCGCTGGGCCCATGCGCTGCCCTGGAGGGGCCGTGCTTCCTCTGAGGGCCAGCCTCATCACCTTGCTCATCTTCCAGCCACCCTGGCAGAGTGCGGGGCCCACACCTGCACAGGCCTGAACACCGTTAACATTTACTAAACGTTTTTACGAGACCTCCACCTTAACAACTTCCAGCGAAATCATTCTGGTGCTCCCCTGGCTTCCCCGCCCCCACGCCAGGGCCGCTCGCCCCGGGTTGGATGTGAACTGTGAACGGTTCCATTTCTGCTTTTACGCATTCGGCATAAACATTTCTTGCACCTCATAAACACCTTGGCCATTTTACCAGTGTCGTGAACGATGTTCATGACCCAAATATGAAAATTTGGTGAGAATTAGCGCACAGGCAGGCCGGCTGCGCTACTCCTGGAAAGAAGCGTCGTCCGAGGAGGACCCGAAGCAGGCGAGGCCTGTCCCTGGAACTTCACAAGCGCCGGCATACCTGCGTTTAACACGGCGCGGATCGGCTGTGATCGCGCCCCTTACTGCTTCTCGGTAATGGGGCGGCCCCGAGGTTTCTAATGGTTATCAGCTTCCTGTTTGGGTGTTTTTATAGCATTATTATGTTGCAAAGTGAATGAGGCAAAATAAAATAGGAAAAGAGATGTTGGACCAGGAGGTTAATAAAAATCCATTTTGTCCCTTGACAGCCTCCCCCACCGCAGCTTCCTCTTCGGGGCCCTCCGCGTCCCTTTGTATTGACAGATGCCACTGCTCGTTTACGACGTGATAATAAAAACCTTCAGCCTCGCTCAGTGTTATTCTTTGCCTCCCCTGACAGGAGGGGACCAAATGGCCTGGAGTCGCCTCAGCAGGCATTTTTTCATTAAAGATGATAACTTTACGGGGAACAACAGAATTCCGAAGGCATGTCAGGAAAGCAGCAGCCTTTGGGGAGCGAGGGAGGGAGGGAGGGAGGGGCCTATGGCGCATGCGCACCGCTCAGGGAGGGGCCCAGCAAGACTTGCGTCTGTGAGCTGCCCCAGATTTTACACAAATAACGAAGATCTAACAAGCATCCGTGAATGGTGAACTATACAGCTGAGCCTCCGCCACAAAATGCAAAAGCATGAATGGCTAATGTGAAATGCAGGCCCCACTCGGTTTGGCAGTGGTGTGATTTGTAGAAAATAAGGCATTGAAGCAATAATGAGTGGCCTGTACTGATATCAATTTGTAATCCACCTTATACTATCTTATGCAAGAACTTTTTTGCCCTATCATTAATGGATCCTCGGTATTTGGCTCTGAAGAAACTTTAAAATGCAGTTTGCGGGTTTTATAGTTTTTTTTATTCCAAAAATTTACACTTTATAAATTTTGTATTGTTAGTAATCATTTTCAGACTTAAGGATTTTTAGCCAGCAGGACTATATATGGCTTTTTCCTTAGAACACATTAGTATTAGTGCTTCTTCGTCGCTGATGCAAACCCTGTATTAATTGAACCTGCCGGTTTCAAACAAGGCCATATTAGACAGGTGTGACTCAGCCTGTCCCATCCTATGGATCTCATAAGCCGTCCATGAGACTTGTTGGGAGAAAATCAGTGTCTTTGAAAAAACACAGATTTCTCTGCTGTGTTTTAACATTAACCCTCTTGAGTCGAGATGGAAATATTTTTATAGGCCACCGATTCCTGAGAAAGGTGTTTTATCTTCAGAGAAACCTACCTGTTGCGTATGAGACATGTCCTTGGCTCAGAAGCACAAATCAGATCCATCATATTCTGAATATCCTGTCACTTATGGGCGTGTTGGTTTTTTACTGAACCATAAATATGGGATGGAGCGAAAGTAGGTTTTCAGTTGCTGGTATGGAAAGTAATACAATCATTAATAAATGATAATATAGGAATAAACTCTGTGTTTCACATACACACAACTGTCAACCTACTTTTGCCCCATCCTGTATGGATATTTCGGTACCTACACATCAACTTCAGTCTTTTTAAAAAATACGTTGATTTCTAGTGTTTGGCAGTAGTAATAATGGCCGAAGTTACTGAGCACGTACCGTGTGCCCGGCCTGGTTCTCAGCCTTGTCTGAGCATTAATTCATGTCGTCCTCGCCATCAACCAGTAAGGATTCGGAATTCTTGTACTACAGACGGGAAGACTGAGGAACTCAGCAGGGGTGTGGCTGACAGGTAGTTGACAGCTCTCCTAATGGAAAGGTTGTTTCCAATTGTTTCTGTCACAGTGCATGGTGAGTGTCCTGGTACATCTGTTGTTATGCACCTGTTACGATTTTTGTTGGCTTACATGCTAGGTGTGGTGTTGCTGCCCCTACGGCCCGACACCTTTTTTCATATTGAAAAGTATTACTGCCCTGGCCAGCTGGCTCAGTTGATTAGACAGTAGTCTCGATACACCAAGGTTGGGGGTTCGATCCCCAGTCAGGGCACATACAAGACTCAACCAATGAGTGCATCATTAAGTGAAACACAAAGCAATGTCTCTTGTTCTTTCTCTCTCTCCCTCTTCCTCTCTCTCTCACTAAAATCAGTTTAAAAACAGAAAAAGAAAAGTCTTACTGCCAAATTGTTTAGGCTTCGTATTTATTCTTCCTGTTTTGGGCAGACTGTTTTTATCTACAGTTGTCATTTTTTAGATAGTGTGAACGAGCGGATGATGGTCAGAGAAACAGAATCCATTTTCTAAGACTCTTTGTTTTTGGTCTTTTTAAAAAATGTTTCTTATTTATTGATTTTAAAGAGAAAGAGGGAGAGGGGAGAGAGAAAGAGACATTGATTTGTTGTTCCACTTAGTTATGCATTCATTGGTTGCTTCTTGTATGTGTCCTGATCAGAGATCAAACCCACAACCTTGGTGGATCTAGATGATGCTCTAACCAACTGAGCTACACTATGTGGCTAGGGCCTAAAAGTCTTTGAATTAGCAGCATTTTATGCAGATTCTCCCCCACCCCACCCCCACTTCCACCACAGGTAGGGGCTGGCCTGAAGGATTGGGGTATTTTCCCCAGATTTACGGGGAAGCTGTTTGTAGAGTATGAATCTCAGCTCTTTCATCTCCATCTTGTTAGCAAGGTCCAGAAACTTCTAAAATTCTGTTGCTTTGGTTTTTGTTTTGCTTTGTGTTTGTCATAAATTTGTTCTGAGAGATACTACACACGCCAAATGGCGAGGCCCAGCAGTGGCCCATAGTGAACAGGAGTTTCTCCTGAGAAAAACACTGGGTCACCCACAGTCCTGGTCCCCACCCCCTTTGCAATGAGCTCAGAGTAGACGCTTACTCTTTCACTGCAAAAAAGCAAATGGATCTGGAATGAACAGGGGCAGGGGCCTTCAACATTCACAGTTCAACACCCATAAAGCCAAAGAGTGAGGAAGACGGCTCTGAGTGTCTGCCCCCTTCCTACTTAGGGGACAGACACTCACTCTGCAGTCCCTGGGACTTGTGAGCAGCCCTGTCACCTGTGAGCAGGAAGATCAAAGTTTCTGCCCCAGGACAGGAAATGGGAGAATTAGTGTCCCACTAGGGGCCTCACCCTCCCTAAGCCTGGTGATTCTTCTTATGATCCTGAGCTATGTGGCTCTCAATCTGAGGTCTCATTAGGGACATCTCCACACCGAATAAGGAAAATGGAAGTTTGCCCTGTTTGGAAGTCCAGCTGTTAGAATGAATTGTGATGCAGAACTGTCCATATTTGCCAAGCTCACAGCTCGGTGCCTGGCGCACAGTAAGCCCTCAGTTACATTGGCCATTTTTCTTTTTTCCTTTTTTTTTAAAGAAAGATGCAAATGATCCTTTTTAAAAAGATTTTATTATTTATTTTTAGAGAGGGTAAGGAAGGGAGAAAGAGAGGGAGAGAAACATCAGTGTGTGAGAGATACATTGATTGGTTGCCTCTCACACACCCACAATTGGGGGGACCAGGCCCACAAGCCAGGCACATGCCCTGACTGGGAATCAAACCAGCAACATTTCGGTTCTCCGGATGGCACTCATGCTGGCGTTCAATCCTCTGAGCGACACCAGCCAGAGCCCATTATTTATTCTTATTATTCACATAACTGGATGGCAAGATTATTTGCATGGTTCAAATGAAGTAATCTTATCCTGCCTAGATGGGAGTACTTTAGAAATTTCTAGAATGGAGCCTGGCACACTGAAAAGCTAGACAAATTTTTACTGCATGAGTGATGCAAACACTCCTGGATGGTTCGGGGTGGAGCTGCTTCGTTATCACCCTGGGAAGCTGGCTGAAGTCCAGGGAGCTGACATCACATTTCCTCCGATGGGATTTGAACCCAGGTCTTTAAAAGCTTGCTCCGCCTTTTTTCTTTTCACTCGGAAATCGACAATTGAGGTAGCTGAGGTTTTGTGCTCTTTCTGGTGCAACCACTGAGGAGATTTTCTCCACGCATCACTGATAGCCCAGCTCCGCCTGGGTGCAAACCCAGACTTGGGAGCCCACGGACTTGGGCTCAGCCCCAACCCTGCCCTGCAGCTGTGTGGTCCTGGGTAAACTACTTTCCCAGTCTGAGCCCAGGGTCCTCATATGCAGCATGGAGATAAAGGTACGGACATTTCAGGGTCCTTTCGGGACTAAATAAAATAGTAATTGTAAAACATCCATATTCTATTGGATAGGGAGGCACAGCTCTCTCTCTGCAGGCCACCGGGGACCCCCTGAAGGTGTGTGTCCTGAGCCCCAAACTCGTGACTTTGTTACATTATGTGGCAAAGAGGAATTAGAGAGCAGCTGAGAGGTTTGTGGCCGCCACTCAGCTGGCCTTGAGGTGGGGAGATTGCCCTGGATTTGTCCAGTGGGTCCAGTGCGGGAGTGTATCTGTTTTCCGTGGTGCGTTGCAGGAGTCAGTGTTTTTGCTTCTGTCAAGGGCCAGAGGGTAAATATTTCAGGCTTTGTAGGCCAAGAAGCAGTGCCCTCAACTGCCCAGCTACATTCTTGCCAAAAGACCGAATAGTCTTTTTTTATACTTTGCATTTTAAAATGTAAAAACTATTCTTAGCGAACAGACCGTACTGAAACCAACAGGAGCCTGATTTGGCCAGTGGGCTCCAGCTTGCTGAGTCCTGGTGTGTGCATGTGTACACGTATGTGCTTTATTCCCTGAAACAAGCTCACGCTATCTATGCAGATTTCAATCCATTTTTAAAAACCTAGCACTTGTTATGAACACATTCTTAGAGTAAGTGTTACAATTCCACTTCTACGTTGCTTGATATTTCCCATGAGAAACAGACACTGTCCATTCTGTCTCTCCCTCTGTCTTGTATAAGCCACTACCGTGTCACACTGAAACCTTTGAACGGAAGCCGTTGTTCATATCTCGGCTTATTTCTGAGGATCGGTTCCCAGAAGTGGTTGCTGCTACTTTACCCTTTTAGGTCAAAGCCTTTGAAAAGGTTAGTGGAGTGAGATGGGATTTTGGAAAAGAGAACAAAACCTTCATATGCCGAGAAATGTGGAGAAGAGAACCAGCCAACGAAGGCTCCGGCTCACCAGACGGTGCCAGGGTCAAGTCCGGGCCTGGCCACCTCCCAGCTGTGTGACCTGGAGCCTGCCGCTTAACCTCTCTGGGTCGCCGTTTCTTCATCTGTCAAATGCTGATAAAAGTAGAACCACCTTCCTGGCTAAATGAGCTGACACACACATCTGACCAACAGTAACTGCTCAATAAGCAGTGGCTTTGACCGTGACGACCACCATCTCTAACCAGACCTGAGAGGAATTTGAATCTACGGTGTGTGTTTCGCTGATGGTTAGCACCCTGATTTAAAAAAAAAAAAATCCAACACTGCTCTTGCTACTCGTTCCTAGGGGTCCTCCAGTGTCAACGGGCCCCTTTGTGCCGGGCTTGTCCACATACCAAGTTCTAGTCCGGTACCGTCAGAAGTCAGGACAGGTTGCCTAAGTGTAGGAATCTGTGCCTCAATTTCCCCATTTATAAAATGGGAGATGATGGTGCCTCTCCTGCACGACTCATGAGAATAAAATGAAATACTTAGTTTGAAGTGCAACTAAAGAAAATAAGTTGTGCCGTGGCTGGTGTGGCTCAGTGGATTGAGCGCTGGCCTGCAAACCAAAGGGTCGCCAGTTCGATTCCCAGTCAGGACACACGCCTGGGCTGTGGGCCAGGTCCCCAGTGGGGGATGCACAAGAGGGTACCACACATTGATGTTTCTCTCCTTCTCTTTCTCCCTCCCTTCCCTACTCTCTAAAAATAAATAAATCGATATCTAGATAGATAGATAAGAAGGAAAGGAAAGGAAGGAAGGGAGGGAGGGAGGAAGGAAGAGGTATTATGTTTCTAGCACGGGAAGTACAAGTCCATGAGTGCCAGACAGATTTAGGAATTCATACTGTTCCTACTTACAAAGGTTCATATGCCATATATTTGTAGGGGTCTGGAAGAGCCCCGTCATCAAACACGCTGATATTTCTGCAGCAAGGAAGTACTGATGTTTACAGGAACAGTCCTGTGTCAGTATAGGTCAAGTCTGACCACCGCATGAGTTTGCAGCAGGTGAACTTTGGCTACCAAGTCAATTAAAGCAACATTTGGTTTTCTGAGCTTTTTGTCCTTAAACAACACTCTCCATTCACGTCACCATTTACACTCATCACTGCTTTGAAGTCACAGGAGTTCTTGGACTGACCACTAGATGTTGTCATTAAATGAATTCACAAAGCAGCATAGGCTTTACTACGTCACAACATTTAAAAGATATTTTGATAACTGTATCTCAATATAATCGGTTCCCTTTGTGCTTAAATTTATGGATTTAAAAACATAACTGAGAAGGGGTCCCTGGGTGTCAGAATTTCAAAGGGGTCTGGGGCCAGGAAAGGTGAAGCAGGCCTGGCCCAGGGCTGTGCGGTGATCAGCCCACCCTCGCACCTGCGTTGGCAAAAAGCGGAAGTGAGACGCAAAGGTGTCACTGGTCATCTCTGGCTGCCTCTCTTTCTGTTGATGCGTGTCTGTGTTTCTGGAATCGCCTGCCATGAGCATGTACGTCGCTGTCATTCAGGAGGGGACACGGCTCTTTAAAGACACAGAGAGCATTTTCTTCAGGCTCACAGAACATCCTTCCCAGATGCCAGATACCACACAGGCTCTGAGAAAGCAAACCCCAAAGTAAAGCCGTCACTGAGATCTGACTTTGAGTGGACGAGAGCCAGATGATCACATTCCTCAGTCTTGAACTTTGAAAAGGACAGAAGGTCCCTTCCTGCCTACCAGATGGCCAGTCACTGAGTGGGAGAGCCCACGGCACAGGTGCCAATGGGGGGGGGTGCGCACCCACACCGTGAGAGAGGGCCCTGTGTCTGCCCGACTCAACCCCATTTCACAGAAACAGCTATTGCTGAAGCCAAGATGGCTAAAGATAACGTCTCCTTCCTCTTGACGCCGTCCTGTGAGTTACAGCGGTGAGCCCAGCACGCCTTTTGTTCTTCTCCCACACAGTCTCGACTGTTGTTCAGTTCTCTGTTGGCGGTTATTGTGGTCTCAGCTGAATCACACAGGACGCTGAGCGCCAGTGAGCATGGGAGGGGGTCACCTGCCCAGGTGAGGAGTGCTAAGAACACAGTGGGGACAGGAGAGAGCTCCGAATGAGGAGCAGGAAACGGGGATTGAGCAGGCTGGCGATCCATCCTCCTCAGCTTCAAGGAGGACGTGAACTTGGGATTTCTGAATCCTACCAGCTGAGACTCCCTAAATAAAGTCACAGTGTCGTGATGCGGTCTGCAGGCTCAACTCTACCTTCAGGGAGACCAAGACCAACCCTAACAGCCCCCGACCGGCCACCCACAAATCGGCTGCCCACTAGCTAACTGCCACCTGCCCACCAGTTTTTAGGCCCATCCTCTTCCCCCCTGTGACATATTGAAAACACGTGCCCATTGCAGTCACACTGCAATGCACCAGGATGACCTGCCTTAGCACCTGCTCCGTCCGGCTTTGCCAGTAAGCCATCCACTCCTTCCTTGAGGGCTCAGGCTGCGTTTGGGGGCGTTTGGTACCGTGACTGTGAGCATGAGTTGGGATTCTGGCTCAGCCACTTCCTGGCTGTGTGACCTGAGGGAAGGCCGCTCTCTTTAAGCCTTTGTTTTCTCATCTGTAAAATGGGTAGACGGTGATTAGACTAAACTATTAAGAGCTATGTGCCGGGAGTGCTTCTAGATGCTGGGGGTTTAGAACCTGACAAGAACCAAACACCTGAATTCTAGTTGGCATAGGGGTGACAGGCAATAAACAAGCAAATAAATACAATAATAACAGCATGCACCTCACTATTGAAAGGATGATGTTCTTACAGGTGCAGAGCGTAAGGCCAGCTCAGTAACCGCCTACACATGGCAAGAGTGATTGTTTTCCTAGGAAACCATTCCTGACCCCGCTCCAATCAGTACCCTCACCCCACCTGCTGCAGGCCCTCCCTCTTGACCCCAGTGACAACGCGTCACACTGGCTCAAACCGCACTGTGTGGACGTGCCATCTTACGTACACGGGCTCCCTGGTGACTCACCTACTGGAGACGTGCACAACAGATGTTTACCCCTGTTTGCACCTTCAGCATCTCACACAGCACCTGGCCCGTGCTCGGCACGAAACACGTGCTTGTTGGACCAGCCAGAGCTCAGACCTAAAGAAAACCCCAAGGCTTCAAATGACATTTAAAACACTCGTGTGTGGCTTATTTTGAAAGAGCCCTCTAGTAGCCAGTCTCCATCCAGATGGCGTCTGATGAGCCTCTCCTCCTCATCGTCATGCCTTTGTGTGACCAAGAGAAGATAAGGACACCCAGCTGCTCTAGGGACATGCCCGCATGGGAAGGAACTGAGTCCTCCGGCTGACACACACAGCCCTGCCAATCACGTGATTGTGCCACCTTGGAAACAGAGTCACCCACCTCAGTCTCGCCTTCCGAGGACTGGAACCTTGGCCAACATCGTGTCCACACCTTCATCCAGCTAAGCCACTCCTGAATTCGTAGGAGACTCACACAATTTTTTAAAGAAATGTATCGGCAGAGCCCTGGCTGGTGTGGCTCAGTGGACTGAGTGCCAGCCTACAGAACCAAAAAGTCGCCAGTTCAATTCCCAGTCAGGGCACATGCCTGGGTTGCGGGCTGGGTCCCCTGTTGGGGGGCATGTGAGAGGCAACCAATGAGATGTTTCTCTCCCTCTCTTCCCTTCTCTCTAAATATAAAGAGAAATAAAAACTTTTTTAAAAACTTAAAAAATAAAGGAACGTATTGGCAGAAACACAGCCAGCTTGGACTGAAAGGAGCAGAGACAGCACACCATGAAAAGAGAGGCCTTTCATGCCTCCGACTTCCACAGGCAGGAGGCGCTGCCTTTCGTGGGAGAAGAAGACCGACTAGGAGAGCAGACCCAGAGCCCAGAGGGTGCGTCCGAGAGGTTTAGTCACTGCAGGCTCTTGAGCCCGGAAGAGGCGGGGCCAGGTTTCAAACAGAAGCAGCCTGGTTCTGGAGTCCATCTTCTTCCCTTCGCCTGGTGCACTATCTCTAATGGACCGGTGGGTGGATGGATGGATGGATGGGTGGTACAGTTTTGGTTCTCTGCATTAACATTTTTAAAGAACAAACGGTGACCATGTAAGTACACGTAGGGAGAGGAGTCCGGACTCCCTGACCTGGCACATGCTGGTCTCATACCTGATCACCTCGGTGCCAGTTCACGCCAGGGATAGTGCAGCCTCTGACCTGGAGCCTTTTCTTTGAACATGAGGAAGGTTAAGGAAGGTGTGAAAGATAAGGGAGGACAGTCACGTGCTACACCAGGTGTGGGGGGTCTGTACCCCATCTTGTCTCTAACACCCTGGAGTGGGTCTACCTCCTCAGCCTTCATTCTGTACATCATTCTTATTTCCTTTTTTTTTTATCCTACGCAGATGGTTATAATCTACACGAGCATCGTAGGAAAATCAGAGCTGACCAAGAAGTAAAAAGCAAAGATGGTTCATAATCCCCCTACCCAAAAAATAGTCCGTTAGCATCCTTGTAGGTTTGCCTTTCAGTTTTGTTTTGTTTTTTAAATGCGCGTTATATTTGCGTGATTTGTTGCTGAGGATCCAGTTTGGTTGTTACCTGGACATTTTGTTGAAAAGGCTTCAGCTTCTTTTTTTTTTTCAAAAAGATTCCTACATGTATAGGAATTAATTTCTTCTTTCTTCCAACAGCCATGGACTAAGATAAATACACAACAGTGAGTTTTCACCCCTCGGTGGGTTCCAAAGGGAATACAATGGATTTATCACCTTTAAACTCTTCACAGTCTTCTGTTCTTACCACAGTGTCTATGCAAAGTAAGCATAACTATTAAAAAGTAGATTTATGTGGTCAACCGTTTGTTTGGATTACATGACAAATGGTTGACTGATAATCTTCCTCTGAATTGACTAGATGGTTGGTATTGGGACTCTTTCTCCCCACTGAAGTGACAATTTGTTTGAAAGTTGTGCGCCCGCTGGCTGACTAGCCACTTCATCCCGGCGAGGGGGAGGGGACTCAGTTATTGACGGATCTTTCCAGAGAGCCAAGGAGTGTTCCTGCCACTGCTCTGCCTTCTGTGAAGGGATCCTCGGAACTGATCTGAGTGATTGAAATGCCTGCTCCGAATTCACACTGTTTCATTTTTTTACTTAAAAAAATGATCTTTGTTGGGGTTTTCCTCACCTTAAAAAGAGATTCAGGCGTGGTGGGGAAAACAAAAGAGGAAAGATTGCAGAAATATACAGTGTAGAGAGTGGAGAGGTGCCCTCAGCCCACGCCCCAGGCCACGATGTCACCCACACTTACTTACATGCCTCACACTGCGACCTACTGAAATCATTTCTGCAGCAGCAGGGAAGGAAAAAGCCCCGTGTTAAAACTGAACTAGAATGGCAGCCTCTCAAAGGTGGTGATTTCGGGATGGGATTATATATGGGCGATTGTTTTTCGGCTTCCCGTTATCTGCATTTTCCACAACAGATGTGTGACTTGTTATAAAGAAAGTAAATGGGTTCCAAAAGGCCAACTTAATTCATCGCGTGGGTGGGTTTTTCATGGTTTGTGTGTCACCCTCAGGTGACCAGCAAGCGGCGATGTGAAATGTGCACACTGAGCCTCTGGTCTCACCTTCAGGGCATTCTTCCTTCTCTTCTGCTACCCCTCCCCCCCACCCCCCTTTCCTTCTTTAAAATGGTATTACCTGTGTCATACTCCCCGGAAGATCCCTAAGGCACTGAATTCCTGTTTGAAAAACTGGCAATCCGGAAGCAGAGGAAAGCGAGCCCTGCATCCCCAGCACACCGAACAGTTTGATGCTGCGGCAGCCCCTCCTGAGGATGTCAGTTAAACAAACGCTCCACAAAGTCAAGATCGGAAGCGTCAGCTCAGATACCGACTACTTTGTTCATTTTTAACGGCTTATGATCAAAATTAGTAGTAGCCACACTTACAGTGCTTGAGGGCTGGCTGTAACCTGGGCACAGCCAGGGTGAGGTGAGGGCCTACTGCACACCTGCCTGACCTCATTTACCCTCAGAATGACTGCGTGAGACTCGGGTGGCACCGAGGGCTAGCTGTGAGATCGGAGGCAAGTTACTCCACTTCTTCTGTGGCTCTGGCTCCTCGCCTGTAGAACGGGGACAATCATAGTGTTCCTCAGAGGACTGTTGCAGGGTTAAATGAATTAGCACATTCAAAGCACCTAGAACAGCCCCGGAGGGCAGCTCAGTTGATTAGAGTGTCATCCCAATACACCGAGATTGTGGGTTCGGTCTCTAGTCAGGGCATGTACAAGAATCAACCAGTGAATGCCTAAGGAAGTGGAACAGCAAATCAATGTTTCTCTCCCTTTCTTTGTCTCTGTCTCTCTCTCTCAAATCAATTTTTAAAAAAAAAAAAACTTTTTTAGAAAGCACCTAGAGCCCTGGCTCATGTGGCTCACTGGATTGAGCATTGGGATGCGAACCAGAGGGTCACCGGTTTGATTCCCAGTCAGGGCACACGCCTGGGTTTCCAGCCAGGTCCCCAGTAGGGGGTGCACGAGAGGCAACCACATATTGATGTTTCTCTCCCTCTCTTTCTTCCTTAACCCTCTGTCTAAAAATAAATAAATAAAATCTTTAAAATAAAAATAAAGCACCTAGAACATTGCTAGACACCTTGTAAACTCTCGGTAAACCTAGCTACTGTTGTTCTTATTATCCCCATTTGAGAGGCAGAAAGATCTTAAAGTAATGTGCTCAAGGTCATACAGCCAGGCCAGGCTGGGTCATCAGTCTGGGCCTGCCTCACTCCAGCACTCATGCCACTGACTGAGGATCAGCACACTTTTCAAGTACAGGGCTGGATAGTAAATATTCTAGGCTTTAAAAACAGACTATCTCGAACACAACTACTCCTCCCTGCCTTTGCAACAGGAAAGCAGCCATAGAAAATACATAAAGGAATGGGTTTGGTCGTCTGCCAATAAAACTTTATTTAAAAAAGCAGGTAGAGGGCCACATTTGGCTCATGGGCCTTAGTTTTGCCACCTCTGGTCTCAACTACCACACAGCAGGAGACTCTGATGTTAACTGACTTCCAGGCTGAGCTGCTCTGGAAAGAACACCCCTACGACATGGATTTCTGTCTGCTTCTACCGTGTTTGAACTTTACGTCAGAGGAAGGAACATTTCATGAACACTTAGGAAAGGCAGGATCGGGCTGGTAACGATGAACTGCCCTTGTCTCTCTTTAAAAACGTGTCTGTGGCCATTTGTGTTTGGTCCTGTGGGAAATACGGGAAATACGCAGACATGCATGCCATGCATTATCACTAAAGCACCGGATAAACAGCAGCTAACACACAGCCCTAAGTCAAGCAATGCTATCTTGATGGACAGGGCCACGCCTCCAGCCTGCTGAAACCAGATTAACAGATGGTCAGATAGGAGATTTTTCATCAATATGGCCTCTTCTGGTAATGTTTAATTCCACCTATCTATGTGAGCTCTTAGACTTCCTCGAAAATTAAAATTGCCAGCACTAAGTTTCTTCGGCACTGCCCCTAACCATGGGTTCTACTTTTCATGGGGGAGTTTTGGTGCCGGGGGGACTACAGCCTACCTCGGAAGTTTTTTGGAATATTTTTGGTGTTTCAAGGGACACAGTTTGCATTTTGGAATTTGAGTCTGTTCCAGGAAACGGTGAATCCCAGATCTGAGGGATAGGTTGGAATGTTTGACTCTGTACGAGGGTATTGCCCCCCATAGACGTGGGTTTCTCTGAAATTCTTTCATCAGAAAGGAATGAACTCCGCATCTGCCTGCCCCGGGCTTTCATAGCCAACTCTGTCTTCAATGTTAACTTACAGCTTCGAATGGTTAAGTCACAGAGGGCAATCTAAAAACTTGGAAGAAAGGCAAAGACGAAAAAAACCCAGGTTATATTTTTACTCTCTTAATTCATCTTCCTTTTGGATGACTCCACCTGGAAGGTTAACTATTGACCTTACAGATAATACAGTTGAAATCTGATCACAACTCACAGAAATGGTTTAACTGGTTAATCAGCTCCATCTCTTATCTCCAAACTCACCTCCCCTCTCCTATTTTGAAAAATAAACAGGATTTATGAGAAGCTGGGTGGTTCCTGGGGACAATGTAACGTCTTTGTTCTGGAAGAATCACTGTCAGGGTAAAGTGCAGGACGGGAAGACGGTGGCCACCAGGTGCTCCAGGAAGCCATTTGGCTGTCTTCATCTTCACAGAGGGGCTAAATGCAGACTTTTGACATTATTGGCAAATGAAGTCATCCTCAGGGCAACACCAGCAGGGCTCCAGCAATAGACACCTTACTACAGATTCCTTATTCACCTCCCCTCTCGAACAGTCCTGTGCTCCGCCACTAATCACTCTCCTTCATCACACACCTGAGTATATTGTGCCAGCGTAGCATGCCATACTGTTCACAAGCTCCTGAGCTTTCTTGGTTCTGGTTTTACTTTTTATTAGGAAATTTTTCAAACATGCAGAAAGGTACAGAGAATCACGCCTATCTGTACACACACCCACTGTCTCGATGTGATCACTGTCGATGTTTTGCCATATTTGCTTCATCGGTCATTCATTTTTCTTCAAGCACGTCAGATGACAGGCATCATGAATTTTTGTCCCTCGATCTCTCAGGTTATATCTTTAAAACAGTAGGGAGGGGGCTGTGTGTGTGTATAATCACAGTTTTCCCCCAAACAGCCCTTACAGCTGGCATATTTAAACCAGGGTCCCGTCGAGGACCAGGTGTTACGTGTGGTGGTTACACGTCCTTTTTAAAATCCAGCGCAACCCTTCCTCCTACCCCTCCTCTCCTTCCTCCTACCCCTCCTCTGTTTTTCTTCCGGACACTAATTGTTTGAAGAGTCAGATGTTTTTCTGTTCAGTGCAGGGCGGGGCAAAAGTAGGTTTAGGGCTGTGAGCACCCGAAACAGTTTATTCTTGTATTGTCTATTGATTAGTGTCCTCTTTGCCACAGGAGTGAGTGTACCCCCACTTCTGCCCCGCCCTGTCCTCCTCCAGGAAGATTTCACGCAGCTTTGAACTTGGGGCACATCCCTGGACCACAGTACTCAGTACACCTGAATGGCTGCTTTTACAATTACCTCCGATTAGCACAATCATACTGCGCTGCTTTTTAGATTTCTTTTCTCTCTTTCTTTTTGGTTTGTTAAAAGCTGTATTTTATAGCTGCATACAGGTAACCTATCCTACAGGTTTAGTGATATATCACAGTTCGGTTAAAATGCCACACTTTTTCTGTGGATATACAGAATATATTACTTATAATTATACACACTTACAATTACATATGTAGAGTATTCTGTATGATATGTACAGAATATCGTATATTATGTACACAATTTGTACAAAATGTATACACGTTATTCTTTGTATACATGGGATGTTTATATTCAGAAAATTCCAGAAAAATGGAAATGACTGGGACCCTGAGAGCCACTGATTTGTATGCTCACAGATAACTGTGGGTTCATCCTAATTCGGGGGTGCTTGCCCACCCCCTTCATCATCGGCTGTCCCCCGTCCCCACGGTGACCTTGGCTCGCAGCCCTGTAACAGCGCTGTGCGTGTTGCCTGCAGACTGGCCGCCCTGGGCCGCGTCACCTGCCCCACGAGTTCGCTCCCGCCCCGCCAGGCTGTTTGGGGCCGCCCACCCGCCGGCCCGCACACGCACCTTCGACCGTCATTTCCTGGAGATTACGCGGAATTATTTGGCCCGGGGCGCATGACTCTTTCTTCCCCTTGTCACCTTGATTTCATGCCAGCCTTTTCCGGGCAGGCCGAGGCTTCCTCCTCTGTAGCAGAGCCCCACGCTTGCGGGCGGGGCGGGGCGGCCCTAATCGGGGTCGCGGGCAGGGTTATTGGCCGAGTTGGAGAGTGGGGTGGGGGGGGGGGGGCAGACGGAGGTACGGAAGCCGCGGGGAAACTGAGCCACCAAGCGCTGGGGTGGCCTGTTTGGGAGGAAGCCGCTGATTCTTGAAAATGTTAAATGAATCGGTAACCTTTAACAGTGGGGTGCACTCCCAATAATAATTCAGATCGCTGGTTCTTTTGAAAAGTGGGAAGGTTTGGCCATCCTGGGCCTGTTTTCCCATGTGCCTTCAGGAAAGTGGCTGGGGACAGACACCGGAGTAGCAAACACAGACACGGCCCCTTCCCGTGAGTACTGTAGACCCTAAAATAGATCGTCAAGTGGACAGATATTAATCATTCAGCAAACACGGACTGAGCCCGACCATGGGCTCGACACTGTTCTAGCAAGAGACAGGGCAGTGCGTGGGGCAAAGTCCCCCACCTCCTGGAGCGCGCGGCGCGGGGCGGGGGCAGGGAGACAGACGATAAACAAAATAATCTAGGTAACACACACCATTTGTTAGAGAGTGGTAAGAGCTACGGATACACCTAAGAGGAGCCAGGATTGATGGTAGGGGCTGCCGTTTTATACCCAGGGGTCAGCGAAGGTCATAAAGAGGGTGGTTTGAAGGAAGAACAGAGCAGGGGAGGGAGGGGAGGAGGCATGGAAATATCTGGGGGAAGGTGCTTCAGGCCAAGGGAACAACCAGTGCAAAGGCCCAGGGGTGGGGCCTTGCCTGGGGCGCTGGTGGAGCAAGGATGCCGGTGTGGTGGAGGCGGAGCCGGCCAGGGAGGTTGTGAGGATCCAGACCTGGGCAGACCAGCCATGTCAACCGACCCGAGTTCACGGTCCCCTTGCCCGCTCTGTGTGGAACAACACGGTGGGGCAGGAGGGCCGCAGAAAAGACACCAGCCCTCCCAGACTTAGAGCAGGATGGCAGCGATGAAGAGGGAGGGAAGGTCAGACTCTGGACACATGTGGACAGTAGAGATGGATGGGTGGATTGCCTGGGGACAGCCGGGAAAGAGGAATTAAGGAAGTCCCTTGTTTGTTTCTTAGCCAAGTGACGGGACAGAGTGGCCCTGAGGCAAGCTGCGAATCCCGTGGAACAGCAGGCGGAGGGAGCCCAGGAGTTCGGTTTGCAATGTGGCACCTTTGAGAGCCTCTCTGGCCTACTGACGCCCTTTGAACCTGGAGTTTGGGGACAGGTGTGAGCTGGTGCGTTGTTAGTGGACATGAGGTGTTTGAAGCCAGAGAGGCTGGAGAAGACCGTGAGCAGGCTGGGTGCCCACAGAGGAGAGGACAGGAGTGCAGGGCTGAGGCATGAAACCTCGGGAAGACGAGGGAGAGCCAGCAGGGGAGACTAAGCAGTGGCCTGCGAGTAGGAGGGAAACCAGACCAATGTGACATCTGGGAGCTCCGAGGGGCTCCAGGGGGGTGAACTGGGTTGCATGCTGCTGGCAGGCTAAGAAGGATGATCTTTGGGACTTGACCATTGAATTTAACAAGGTGGAGGGTTGGTCTCTTCCAGCCTCTCCTTTCATCCCCCTTCAGTTAACACAATTGTTCATTCATTTATTCAAAATTTATCAAGCGCTGTGACCACCAGTCTCCAAGATGGTCCCCAACGATTCTTCCCGCCACGCTGAACAAGGCTGGCCTGGTGAGCTGGTGACCAGTCAGATGTGGCAGTCAGGTGTCTGGAATTAGGTAGTGGTGGTGATTGTGCAACTGGGTAAATATACAAAAACAAACAAACAAACACTGACTTGTATACTTTAAAAGGTGAATGTCATGGTGTCTGAATTTATCTTAATAAAAGAAAAAATGTATATGGTGGAAAAGTCATGTCAGTTACCACAAGACACGTAATAAAATGAGTTATTTTACTTTAAAAAAACACACACTGCAGCCGCCAGCCTTCCCTCTCTCACCCGCTCGGAGGAAAGGCAGTGTCGGGTTCTGGGAACACCCAGGTGTCTCCCCACAGAGGCCGAGGCCTCCTGGAGGGGATTCCAGGGAGGACCGTTTTATCCATTCAACAGTCCACGGTGTTTCCTGTGCCTGAGCAAAGTGGCCACCCTGAGGGGGTTATGAACGTGCCACCCCAATGTACAGCCGTTTGGCATATTGACTATTTTGAGTTCAAGGCCCTTGAAAAGCAGTAGGTGCAAAAAGGGCTCTGCCCTGCCCCCTCTTCTTCAGGAAAGCAGGAGAGAAAACTCCCAAATGTAAGGTGCCCTCCTTGCCCCTGGAAGGAAAGAACATTGGCATCACCAGGGACGAGGAGTCAAGGCCAAGGAGAACCTGCACAAACTGTGCTTTTAGTACTCCTTACCAAAAACAAGTGAATGAATGGTCCTTATCTTCCTTTCATCTCCCCCTAAATTTTAGTTAACTTTTTCCCAATTACTACTCTTTGTCCGTAGATGTGGTTCCATCCAAGAGAGGACAGTCATCAGGGATCGAGGCCCATCTGAGCTGCTGGCCTGAGTCTGCCTTCCCAGGTAGGATCCAGGGGAAGGTCATGGTTATGACAAATGGATCTCAGGAATGGGAGTCAGGTGTTCAGAGGATGGATCAGCCCTGGGGGAGGGGGATGAGACTCTAGCCCTGGGGTGAGGGGTTGGCAGGCTCCGGAAGAAGGATAGGGACCCCCCCCCAACCTTCCCTTCATTCTCTCTGTAGCCACACAAATCTTTTCCTATTTTCCTTGGTCTCCCCACTGTGGCCCCCTACCCCATTCTCTCCCATGGCCAAGTGAGCTCTGGGGGAAACAAAAACACAGCTGAGCCTCACTCGTTACAATACAAGCAGAAGCTAAAACTACCCATTTATTAAGAATTTTTCTCGCTGTGCTA
>VMDR010005451.1:0-51635 GCA_007922815.1 Macrotus californicus
ACATTTCGGAGAAGCGCCGAGTGGGCCATTCTCAACAGCTGCTTCACTGCAGAAAGGAAACTACCCGTCTTTTTATTTTGTTTTTAGTTGGGGGAGGCAAGCTCCGCAGAGGTAAATGACTTTAGTAACTGTTTCTAAATAGAACTAAGGTTCAAGCCAAAATGTAGAAGGAAAACTTACAGGTATAAACAAAGAGACAAACAAACTGATAACTAAACCATCTGCTAGCTAATGAAAATGCTGATTTTGGCAACGATATTCCCTAAGAAGGAAAATATTTGCCACTGTTAAGTGCAAAACAAATATTTCCTTCAGGACTCTGATAATTACATGTTTCCAAAATGTTTTAGCATTTTTGGATTGGTCACTTTGTCTCCCTTAAGGAAGCTTTTTTTTTTCCTATAGTAAGACAACATAAACAAGCCTTCTGAACATGTGCCTTGGCCCAACTTATGGACACAGTAAAAAGGTATCAAATTACACTATTCCAGAGAATCGATACCTTCTCTTTTCTTACATGCATATTATAAGAAGACATGAGTTACACAAATTTTTAGAACAGTCTTAACTAAGTAAGAACGCCAAAAACCTTTGACTGCAAACAACAAAGAAACATGCCCTGGAACCCCACAGGGGAAGATGCTTTGGGCTCCAGTAGGCTCAGCTTTGCCAGGGACTTAAGGCCTCAGGGTTATTGACAGTGTGATTCTCCAGAGGGACTTCCCCAGAGAGCTGAAGCACAGGGCAAGACCAAGGGCCTGGAGCAAGAACACTGTTTTTCCCCTAACTCCTCAGCCTGTAGCTAATCAGTGATCAAATCCGGCAATCAAAAACACCCATACTTAAAATCAGTTTGCTAACACAGTATCGATCTGACCCAATCAGGTGCCCCTTCTCCCTAAGGAAACCAAATACCTATAATGCAGACTCAGCATGCTCTCTTAGAGCAGGAGGCTGTCTACCTCCATTCTCCCTTCATTACTTAACTGCCAGGGTGATTGCATGTTTTTACTTAATAAACCTTCATAAGCTCAAATGAAGGGCTGTTATTAGTTGAGCTAACAGCCAAATGATTATGCTCCAGAGAGATATCAGTGCTTGTTGGCGCATTAACAAAGAGAGCGGAAGGGCTGAGGTCAAGCATGTGTCCATGCAAATGAGGCAACATTAGGTACTAACCAGCTTAATGCGATAGACTGCCTGGGAGATAATGGAATTTCCAGGATAGAGCAAATGAGATGAAGTTATTGATAAGTGAATGGAGGGAGGCGGGCTGTGAGATAAAGTGCTGTCAAAGAAAAGGGCTCTTGCTGGTGAATTTCTTCTTGAAAATATCTTCAACTCTGTCTTAGAAAACAGAACTCAAAAGAGATCAAATGTGACTTCGAGCTTCGTGACAAGTCTATCCTACTGCTGCTGTGACACACGGACTCGTTCCAAAACCAAACCGCTTTATTAAGCTATTCTTAAGCTTTGGCATTCCCCCCTTATTTTTGTTTTCATCTTGTTTCATTTTTTTTTCCTTAAACATCAAGGCATTCTACCACAAATAATTTCCATATTTTATTAACACAAACATCTAGGAAGAGGAAGCCAGGTCTTCTAAGATATTCCATTAGCACAAGCCTCACAGAATGACAGTACCTGAGAAGTAAAATGTAAGAATTTTCTTTCATAAGGAACATTTAACGGTTGTCGAGACTGGGGCCACAGGACAATTTTACAGGTTAAAAAAAAAGGTAAGGCCCAGAAATAAACTTTTCATTTATTTTTTTATTATATATTATTGATTACGCTATTATAGTTGTCCTGATTTTTTTCTCCTTTTCCCCCCACCCCACCCAGCATCCCCATTCCCTCAGGCAATCCCCTCACCAATGTTCAGGTCCGCAGGTCACGTGGATAAGTTCTTTGTCTACTCCATTTCCTACACTGTACTTTACATCCCTATGGCTATTCTGTGACTACGTATTTGAACTTCTTAATCCCCTTCACCTCTTCACCCATTCCCCCCACCCCTCCCTCCCACCTGGCAACCATCAAAATGCTCTCCGTATCCAAGATTCTGTCTCTGTTCTTCTTGTTTGCTTAGTGTGTTTTTCAGATTCCACTGTTGACAGGAATGTATTTATTGCCATTTTATTGTTCATAGTTTTCATCTTCTTTTCTTAAATAAGTCCCTTTAACATTTCATATAATGGTTTGGTGATGATGAACTCCTTTAGTTTTTTTCTTAACTGGGAAGCTCTTTATCTGCCCTTCAATTCTAAATGATATCTTTGCTGGGTAGAGAAATCTTGGCTGTAGGTCCCTACTTTTCATGACTTTGAATATTTCTTGCCAACTCCTTCTAGCCTGCAAAGTTTCTTTTCAGAAATCAGCTGAAAGTCTTAAGGGTATTCCCCTGTAGGTAACTAACTTCTTTTCTCTTGCTGCTTTTAAGATTCTCTCTTTATCTTTAACTTTTGGCATTTTAATTATGATATGTCTCCGAGTAGGCCTTTTTGTATCTGTGTTATTTGGGATTCTCTATGCTTCTTGGACTTGCATGTCTATTTCCTTCACCAAATTAGGGGAGTTTTCTTTCATCATTTTTCAAACAGATTTCCAATTTCTTGTTCTTTCTCTTATCCTTTTGGTACCCCTATGATGCAAATGTTGGACCTTTTCAAGCTGTCCCAGACACTGCTTACACTAGCTTCATTTTTTTAGATTATTTCTTCTTGTTCTAAGTGGTTGTTTTTTGCTTCCTTATGTTACAAATCATTGATTTGATTTTCTGCTTCATCTACGCTACTGTTGTTTCTCAGTAAATTGTTCTTTATTTCAATTAGTGTATCCTTTGTCTGTGTTGGGAACTTTTTTATGCTACTGAGGTCCTCGCTAAGTTCCTTGAGCATCTTTATAACCAGTGTTTCAAACTCTGCATCTGATACATTGCTTACTTCCATTTCATTTAGCTCTTTTTCTGGAGTTTTTGCAGCCAGAAGTTGTGGGGACTTATCTTCCTGGCACTGGGACCCTGGGCTGGGGGGCCTGGTGTGGGGCTGGGACTCTGCATTCCCAAGATATCCCTCCCAAACTTTTATCCACCACACATGGGTGTGGGACCAGCCCATTCAGTGTCTCCGCACCTCCTACCAGTCTGGATGGATGTGGTTTCTTCAATTCCATAGTTGTCAGATTTGGAGGCGAGCTGTGTTTACCTGTACTGCCATCTTGACCACAAGTTCTGTACTTTTTTCCTTCACCTTTACTTGTCTTTTAACTTACAAACTACTGCTCATTCAAGAAAACTTGAAAAACACAGAAAATCACAAAGGAAAAACATGGTCCCTATTCTCAAAAATCAGTTAAAGTAATATATTTTAAGTGTTTTTAAGGGTTTTTTTCCCAAGGGGAAGGGAGGGAGAAAGAGAGAGATACATGGCTGTGAGAGAGCATATCGATCAGTTGCCTCTCACACACACTGCAGCTGGGGACTGACCCGCAACCCAGGCACGTGCCCTGACCGGGAACTGACCCAGTGACCGTTTGGTCTGCAGGACAACACCCAACTCACTGAGCCACCCCAGGCAGAGCTAAAACAATATATTTCAACTGACTCCTTCCAATCATTTTCCATACAAAGTTTTTACAAAAATACTGTTATTTTTAAATATGCTTTTTTTCCCTTTGGCAATACACTGGGAACATCTGCCCATCACTAAATATGTCATTTTTACTTTACTGTTTTCATACTAACCTGTTATATGAATATCCCACAAATAACTTAAATCAATTCCCTATACTTAAGTCATTGCTATTTTTTTTTTTTACTTTAGTAAATCTTACTGTGATAATTATCCTTGTATACATTTTTTAAAAAATCAATGTGTGGCCCTGGCTGGTGTGGCTCAGTGCACTGAGTGCCAGCCTGCAAACCAAAGCGTTGCTGGTTCAATTCCCAGTCAGGGCACATGCTTGGGTCAGGGGCCAGGTCCCCAGTTGGGGGCGTGTGAGAGGTAACCACATGTGGATGTTTCTCTTCCTCTCTTTCTCCCTCCCTTCCCCTCTCTAAAAATAAATAAATAAAATCTTTAAAAAAAAAAAATCAATGTGTGGTTGCCCCTCGTGCCCCCCCCTCCCCCAACTGGGGACCTGGCCTGCAACTCAGGCATGTGCCCTGACTGGGAATCGAACCGGCAACCCTTTGTTTTGCAGTCCAGAGTTCAATCCATGAGCCACACCAGCCAGGGCTCTTGTATACATATTTCTGAACATGTAATTACAATTCTTAATTTTTCCTTAATACAACAATCGAGAAGTAGAATTTCAAATCTAAAGTTACGCACATATTTAGGGTTTCTGATGTACAACATCAAGTTAAGATCCTTTTTTGTTCTAAATGAACTTAAATCTCTTCACAATTACTATCCTGATGAAGTTAAACTATACTTAACACCCTTTCAGAAAGATAAAAATTGTAATTGCTTATGGAAAAACTCATGAAAAAAGCCCTTTTTTGTTCCTACCTTTATGAGCCCTCCAATTCTCAGTTCCCATCAGGGCCCCATAAAGAGAGCACTGAAACCTAGGCTTCTACTCCAAAACGCAAGAGAAAGACCACCAGGAAAGATACTCTCATTTACCAAGTGTCCCAAAGTCACTTATATTTGTCATCTTGTTATTCTGGAGCACGAAAAAGTTACAGAACAACTGTCCCCTTAAGAGCTGGCAAAGAAGGTCTGTGAGAATCACTTTAGAAATCACACAGAAATCAGGGCCATTCACCCGCACTCTGCCAGTGCCTCACATCCATCGGCGCTGCTCGCCATTCATACAGCTCTTCACTAGCATGGACTATTGAAGTCCCACAAAAGAATGTGACAGGAATGTGGCTTTTTCAGTTTGAGAGCTAGGCAACCACAAGTACTGAGCACGGGGATGGACCTCAGAGACAATACACTTCTTTAACAAGCTCCTCCTACCTTGTCAAGCCAAACAAAAGCTGCTGATCAGCATTCTCAGACCATCATCGGGTTGAGATAGAGGGCTCCCATCAACAACATGCACTGTCACCTGCTGTAATTCACACACGCCCAGGGTCCCCATCTGGCCACAGGCTGACCAAATCAAAAACCTATTGAAGCAACTCCGTATGTGAGGCTGAAGCCAGGACATGCACTATTCTTGACTTAGATTATTCCTCCTAGAGACTCAAGTGTGTCACACACAAGCTCGCATACACAGAGTCAAGCTGACTGAAACAGGGGTGCAGTAGTGACGGCAGCAGGAGGGGGGGATACTAAGCCACGTGAGCAGGCCCGAACTGCAGCTTCTCCCTTTTCCCCGGCACTGCGTGACAGGGACGATGGCAGTGCCAGCCGCACCACTGTGAACTCCAGATTGCCTTGTACTTTCACAAAGGACTTTACACCTGTGCAGAAGTTCGGTCTTATTCTCACGACTGTTGACAATGCTGACGGGGCATTTGTATATCCACTCTACAGAACAGGGCACTAAAAACAGGGAGAGAAAGTGACTGATTTGTCTCAGCTCATGAAACTGGTGAACTGTTGGGGCAGGACTGGAATTAAGAAGGCCTGGCTTTTAAACCCATTCCGGTTTGCACTGCACCGCATTGTAAGTAGCCACCACCTGTCAATAAACAAACTCGTGCCCCGGTTTCAATCCATTAAATGCTGGCTATGAATCAGATAAGAACCCACAATAAAGACGCAGGAATCAGAGCACCAAGATGGCAGCTCTGGCGAGTTCCAAGTCAGCCCAGACCTGGGGAGCACCTGCTTTAACCACTGAATAGCTAGCTCCCCTGCTAACCACATAATCAGGCTATACCATCAGAGTAAGAGTCAAATACTCATCAGTTCTATCCAGAAACTTCCCTAAACGACAGGAACAAAGCAACATCAATCAAACTACCTATATAGGAAGGGGGACCCAAAAAAGTAGAATTTGTTTATAAAAAACTGCATATTCATCATTACATGTTTCAACTGCAGTCACCTTCATAGTGCTCTCCATGGGATGCAGTGCACCTATCGAGACGTTTCCTCCACTGCTCCAAACAGTTTTTGAACGCATCGACTTTGATGCCTTTTAGAGCTCCTGCCAGTTTTTGTTTCACTCCTTCCACATCGGCAAAATGTTTCCTTTTGAGTACTTTTTTTTGCCAAGGGAAACAAAAACAAGTCCCTGGGGCGAGATGGGGTAAGTAGAGAAGATAGGGCACAGGGTTATGCCATTTTTCAACAAAAATTGGTGAACACTCAGTGCGATATGGGCAGGCGCACTCATAAATCACCCATCGTGAAATGAGCAAACACGTTGAAAGAGTCTTCCAAACAAATGCACTGAAGCCAAATGCAGCCTCTCACAACAACACCAGCTGGTACACTGATACAGATGGGTTCCTAGAACACTCACCTCGCAAGGGAAGCCTGTACTATAAGAGGCCTCCACTCCAGAAGATAATTCTGGTTTTTGGAGGCCCCCTCCTCAAATATTTGTACATAAATATGAATATCTCAATGTGCTGTCTGTGTTATGCAACTATTTGGTTTCTAACTACACAGAGCTGGTATTAAATAGAGTCGAGGGCAATTAGTTTTGCTTTATTACATAGCATTGGCTATACCTTACAGCAAATTTGTCTATACTTTGGAATCAACTGGACAATGTCAAAAATTACTAAAGCTAGCAGTATCCCACCCCGAGAGATTTCAATGTAATCAGTCTAGACTGTGACCTGGACTTTTAAATTCTTTTTTTTTCATTTTAATGTTTTTTTTATTTTTCAATTACAGTTGACATACGATATTATATTAGTTTCAGGTATACAACATAGTGATTAGACATTTATATGACTTACGAAGTGATCACCCCAATGAGTCTAGTGCCCACCTGACACCATACAGAGTCATTACAATCTTACTGACTATCTTCTCTACACTGCACTTTACCTCCCCGGGACTTTAAGGATTCCCTAATGTGCAGAGTTTGGGAAACACTGCCCTACAGCCAAGTAAGCCAATTTGAAATTTCTAAACTTATGAGGTTTAGTGCAATAAAAAAGAACTTCTCACTGCTTTAAAATAAAATAGGCAGGTAAGAGAGTACACGAAAAGGGAAGGAAAGCTAATTCAATAACCCACTGCCTATCAAACAGGGTGGCTTTTAGAAACTCCAGCCTTCAAAAACAAATCTAAACAAAAAGGGCATTGAGCCCCAAGAAAAAATGTTGCTACAAAGCCTTGTACTTTTACATTCTAGGAGAAAAATAAAGCTGCCCACACTAAGCTACTCAATTTTGGACACAAAACCAAGGTTACCTATTTAATAACTTTATTTTTAGTTTTTCCTAAATCTTTTTTTAAAGATTTTACTTATTGATTGTTAGAGAGAGAGGAAGGGAAGGAGAAAGAAAGGGAGAGAAACATCAATCAGTTGCTTCTCACACCCCCAACTAGGGACCTGGCCCACAACCCAGGCATGCGCCCTGCCTGGCAATCAAACCAGAGACCCTTTGGTCCTCAGGCGAGCACTCAATCCACTGAGCCACACCAGCCAGGGTGGCTTTTCCTGAATCTTTTTGAAAAGAAGATCAGATAGATGTAGGTATTTAAGGGAATGAAGGGGTCCCAAATACAGCTGACTACTCTATCACACTTCCACCCCCAGGATGCCTGGTCCCCCTTTCTTGTTTTGTACTGACAGGAGACGCACTGCGTATTTGTTCACCGTCTGTCTCTGCCTACTGGCACGTAAGCTCCTTCACAAGGTTAAGACCACCTCCACAGATACACACGGACCAACAACACAAGCAAGCAACAATGACACCGTCACATTCATCTGTCTGTCAAAGTGGGTGTCATATTCTTTTCTGGTAAGTTATGAGTATAGAATACTGGCATCAGTCTCTCAAGTCAATATTCTACACTGGGAACAGATGGGCTTTAATGGTGGCTATTTCATTATTGATCACTGATATATTTATCATCTTGTAAAGAAATCTATACAGAATATTAAAACGTTTTTGCAGAGTCACTGAGTTCAATAAGCTCATTCGAATGTGCCAGCTCCTGCTGTTCGGACAGCTTTCATCTCAATACCTCCCAGAGTCACAATGAGGAAAAAACGTCCTGTGAGACCTGAAAAACTTTCAAGTCGGATGAAAGGGATGGGCTTTTAGGCCCCTTTTTTCTCTCTTGTACATGAATCATTCGACTGTGGGTGCATGACCACTCCTCCCTGACCTTAGCATGAGAAGAGAATTAGGCTATTTGCTAATGACAACGTTTTATGGCACCAACAGAAGCAACCGCAGAAAGAGCAGTGTCACATCAACTGCCCTGACACTGAAGTCGGCGTTTTTGGCGAGCACCCTCCAACAGTGAACTGGCTTACACCGAAGTGAGACACTCAGCAGAGTAACACACTTAACACTTAGAGATTTTGCAACAAACTGATTTTGGACAGTTTACCAACAAATTACACTGCTTATAACTAGACAGTCAACGGGTACCCTATGAACATACCCTAGATGTAGGCTGAACAGGTAACACCTGCTGACACAGAACCTGAGTCTGTCCACGTCAAATCCCAGAACTAAGGCGCAGTGCTGTGGGGTCTCGAGCATCCACTAGCACATGGGCTAGGGCGCACTACACTAGTTTTCTGAAAAGAACCCCATCTATCGCCCGCCCGAATTCCTCTCACAGTGTAAACTGTGGAACAATCTTTCATTCAGACAGAGGTGCACATGAGGCAAAAAAAGAAAAGGAACCAAAAATGCTCAAGTTGCCAGCCCCGTTTCAACGCTTTTATGAGCTCAAAACAAGTCCACCTCAGAACAGGTTTTGGGGTTATAACTTTGGAGTCATCACCACATCCTTTCCTGCGGTATCAGTAAAAGCAATCAGTTAATTACAAATAACATTCCCAAGCACTTTTACTGTGCCTGCTTTACATGTATAGCTTAGTATCTCCTAATCCCTTCAGCCACCCCTGGGGCACACATTACCCTCAACTCTAACTCTCAGCAAAGTCAGATTCAATAATCAGCCCTAATCCAGCAAGTCAGTCAAAGTCAAAGCCGGGTTTCAGCCCAGGCCCCTCTGCCCCACACCAAGCCCCATGCTGACAGCCACAGCCTGGAATGGTGTCCAACAATTGCAGAGACTCTTGTAAGCTAAATATATGATGAATATACTTATTTTCATCAGAGAGACTCAGAAAACTGTACGATTAAATAGCTGCCTTACTGTCTTCATCCCCCAGCTGTGGCCACATTTTCACAGTGTAAGTGAGATAATTCCACCAGACCATTCTTCAGCACAGCACTCTGGGGTCCTCTGGGAGGAAGGCCATTACATAAATATACGTTATTATTATAATTATCATAATAATTCTTATCTGACTATAGAGTTATGAATTCTTTTTAAAAAGACATATAAACAATAAAAAGACAAAATGATTAAGAGACATTCAAAACCTCTCCAGTCTCTGAAAGACTTAGAAACGAAACAAATTTCAGTCACAAGTCTGTGACTGTCAGCTAAAGTGCCGCAAAACTACTCGCACTGGTCTGGTTCCCACTGATTGAATGCAATTATGAATTGACTTCTACGCGCTGATCAATCAGAGCCTGTGTAAGTGATTTTTCAAAACTCATCTGTGCAATTTCAGTTTGATGCAGACTTCTAACACAAATTCCCCTTAAAAAAAGTTCATAAAAATATTAACGCTCATGGAATACCTTCCCAGTTAGCTCCTGCCACCGGGAAGACACTGCTGTTCTTATATTACTAATTCTTCGCAGAATTAATCAGTCATTGTACATTAGAACCGGCAGCTGGAGTGTTTTGAGTGATAATGAAACCTGTAACAAGGCATCTTCAGCCGTCTTTTCAAGACAATAAGGGAATTAAAATTTCAATTTAAATGCAGAGGTTTGAAACACGCTTCACTGCCAAAATTACTTCAATTAATGTGAGTGGAATACAAAGGACAGACTGCAGAAATGTGATGCAGCAACCAGAAATTATGTCATTAATGTGCCTGCATCAGCCCCGCACAATGCCTGCAAAGGTCTAATTTAAACCGCACCTATCACACAGCTACAGGCGACCATATAAATCAAGTCTCTGATTTCCATGTGATGCGCACAGCCCCTTGTTGGATCACTTTGAGCTTTCTGTAAGGTAACAGCAGCTGTTTACCTTGAAGAAGGAAACAAAAGGCCATGCCTATTTGCAGACATTGCCAGTCGTGACAATTTAATTATTTTACGCAATCCTCAGGTTATCATATCAAAAGGAGAAAGAAATATCCCGAGGAGCCAAGCCTACAGCTATCAGAGCAGTCTAATGGCGAGGCAGGAACTGCGGGAGCTGAGAAGAGCCAGGGTCACCGCTGATTTATTTACTCTGGATTTATTAACCTGAGTAGGGATTAAAGTGCTGGGCATCTGCACCTGCCTTAGTATAAAAATGCAGACTCTTTTGTTAAACGAATCCAAGGAAATCAGAGGGTTCTGAAAGACTAGGTTATTGTCTTCACTTTCCTCTGAAGTCTTTTAGCAAAGATTTCCATTTGGACCCTTCAGATGCCTTAAGTGGATTTTACTTCTGATATCACATAACCATGGGAAAAGGAAATGTGATTATTTTTTCATATGAAGTCCACTGAAAGACCACTTATAGACTGTACTATTCACTCCTATAAACAAAAGGATGTGCCAAGGTCCCAGATCATGCACAGCAACTACCTCATCTGGAAAATGGAAATGGTATCAGAACCCTATTTCTCACAGGGTTGTTGACCAAATATGTTATACCATATGTTAACCAATGTAACATACTTAAAATGGTACCAGCATGTAGCCAGTACTCAATACATATTAGCTATTATAATTACTTTTATTTGTTGTAAAAAAAAAAATTAGAAACTACACAACTATTCAAAAGCAAACTAAAAAAAGGGGACAGAAATCAGACCAGAGCTCCCAGAGGCAGAATGAAACGCCTTTTTCTGTTTAGTGACATGAGTCTCTCACACACTCACCCATCTGACTAATGACCTGTGAACTCTGACTATACGACTACGCGAAGTACAGGGCAGACAAAAATAAATTAAGACACAGCCTGTGCCCCCCATGACCTACCATGCAAACAAAAACAGTAATATTGCAAAGAACTACATACAGCTTATGAAAACAAAGAAAAGCATCTACCCATGTTAAGTATTCTCACCACAATAAAATAAAGACATAATTTTATGAAATGAGAAGTATCTAATCACCTGGGACATTCGGAGATGATGAACTTTGAGCCAAGTCTTCAAGAATAAATCATCATTTTCCAGGCAGACAGGATTTGGACTAGTTTCAGGGAAATATACAATCAATTTAAAAAAGAAAAATCTATAGTATGCCTATACAGCAGCAACAAGTAACTAGAAATTGTAATTAATAAAAAGCCACTGTTTTAACAAATAAAAACATGATGCTCAGAAATAAAATGAAATATATGTAATAGAGTATCTCTAAGGAATGCATTACTAAGTGTCATGATAAAAAACATATATGAAGACTTCCACCAATGAGACACATCCTGTTCCTTGAAAGACCTGTGTTACAAAGATGAAATTCTCTTAAGTTTAATCAAAATCCCATCACACTTTCTGTGAAACTTGACAAGCTGATACTAGAATTCACGTGGAAGAGTACAGGGCCAAGAACAGCGCAGGCCATCGTGAACAGCAAGGGGAGGGAATGTCCTCACCTGCTATCAAGATAAGTCGTTAAACTCATAGTCACTAAAACTGCATGGTTTTGGTGCAGACCCAGAGAAGACCAACTGAACAAAACAGAAAGCTCAGAAATGCCTACGCACACGTAAAACCTGGTGCGTGACCAAGGTGCTACTAAACCAGCAGGAAACGGACTCACTAACATGGTCTGAGCCAAGCGGCTATTTATACGGAAGATGAAATCAGATCCCCAGTTCATTCCGTATGTGGAAACAGATTCCAAACGGATTAAAGAAGTTGTAGGAGACTCTCATTATGATGCTGGGATAGAAAAAAAATCCTTAAAATAAAAATCACAACAACAAAATAGAAATATTATTGCATTAAATTTCAAAACTTCTTTATAACAAAAGACATCATAAACGGAGTAAAAAAGATACACCAACCACTGAGAGAAGGATTTATTTACGATCCACCCAACAGACAAAGGATCAGTATCCAGAACACATAAAGAACTACAGATAGCACAAAGGAGCTCCTGAGAGCAGTCCCTCATACATTCACCCTTTTCTGAAGGTGAGTGCTCCCCCCTCCCACCTCCTAACCACACAGCTTTGGTTGGGACTGACAGTTTCAGACCTCAGACTGGCCCCTTCTAGATCCTCGCCCTGTACTTCTGCGTTAGGAAAACAGATTATTTTCCGCCACAAAGCTGACAAGCTGCAGGCTACAGCTGACATTCCTTCTCTCCCAACACCCAAACCCCACCCAGAGTGGAAGAAACACCCACAGCAGAACAATGAAGTCACACGAAAGAACAGAGAGGTGCCACCCTACGTGTGTGCCTGACCTTTGCACAGACCGGTTACATGAGTAAAGCAATTCTTTTACCTAAGTTAGCGAGAGTTGAATTTCTGTAACTTGCAAGCAAGAATTTAAAGACATATATAATGAGATTAAGAGAATAAGTGGGAAAAAAGAGACTATTCACTATTGATTAGTTCTTAAGCAAATAAACTAGCCCTTAAGTAATAAAACCGTAAAACAAAAATCTGAGATCCTAAAAGAATGGAAATAAGTTCTTACAACCTATTTTTAATATATAGTACTTTTTAAAAAGCAGGCCCACTACCAAAAATAGTGATTGAAATAGATGCACATATGGTAAATATATTATATAAGCTTATCTCTTCTGATTGCTGAACCTTGATAATTTAGCACATATATGCATCCTAATGCATAAACCAAGAGTAGAGCTGAAAGGCAACTATAATTTTTTGTTGGACACCCTATATTCATAAGTAAGTAAGATGTCACCACGAACAAGGTACTGAAAACAGCCGAGTCTTCTGCCACTCCCAGGAGCAGACCTCATTACTGACCTCCTTCCACTGTGGGAATTGATTATTCAAGCCAGGTTTTAGAATAGAATATCCGGGCATATCTCACCTCTCGGTTACCAAATTTCCTAAAAGATTCCTGTGAAAGACTGACAGCAAAATTCTTCTTAAAAATCTGAATGAATGAGAACCACCTTAGAGGACTAGCCTGCTTCTCCCACCAATTCCTCTCACTGACTTTTCCAGTGTTACAGCCAACCCGATTTGGTGAAATAAGGGTAAGGGGCTTTCACCCATTGTGGAAAAGAAAATCCAAACAGTCCATCTACGACCGAGAGCCGCTGTCGGCCTCAGACTGCCCTGAATGAGGCGGAAGTGGGGCGTCTACGTGGAGTGGGAAGGCAGAGAGAGCAGCCCTCCCGAAGGGCCACGGGCCCTGGGAGACTGAGCGTTGTTAAAGAGCAAGCTGGGTACTTTCCTTTTTTATTCATTTCCTTTTTATTCATTCACACGCACCCACCAGTTGCCAGCTTCTCTGAATTTTCATTTCTAACTCAAAAAGTGGCAGAATGGGCTAAGTAAGAGAAAGGTTAAAGGCAGGCTGTGAAGTACCCTTGCTTGACAAAGTTACTTCCAAAAGTACTTTTTTTCTTATCAATGTAAAGGAAAAAATAAAGCCCTAATGTAAAAGTTCCTTCGCAGAATTTGTGGAACATCAATTGTATAAATCTCTTCAAGTTCTCTTTCATGAAGATTTCATTCTTTAAAAGAGGATTCGTTCGCCATCTTCCTCTGAAGCTATTACTATCTCAACATGATTTAAGTGCTGATTTCTTACCATTATATTTCTTATCATTGTTCGAAAGGCAAACAATACATAAATAATAACTGCCTACCATTTCGAACACTGGGATTAGGAAGAGAACCAGCCCGGCTCCACCTGCAAAGCCTCATGGATCCCGAGAGAGTAGTTTGTCACGTGCTACCTGAATTACACAATTCAGAGAGAACAAAAGGGAGTGCTACCGTGTCCTGGCCGTAATGGCCGTCTGCTCAGGCTCTTCCCTTACCAGCATGTCGGTGGCACTGAGATAGTGCTTGCTGGCCATGCACTGTTCCAGCTTCTGAGGCACTTGCTTGATATTCTCAATTTCATCCAGCAGGTTCAGGACATGCTTGTGCTCAATCCCTTCGATCCACAACTTCCGAAGCTCATCCCGTTTGCAGTGCAACAGCATCTTGCACGAAAGCAGGTTTTCTTTGACCTAGAATTAAACAGATGCGATCTCGGGTTAGTCCAAAGTCTTGCCAGCCAAAACTCATACCTGGTTAGGGTTCTTCACTGGTACTACTGTGAGTGACGTTCCTCATTCACCCATCCACTTACTGCCTTTGGTCAGTCCACTTGCAAAATTCTAATTCTAATTCTGATTCTGACACTGACTCACTTGGGTACATCTCCGCCTCTCTCTGTATTTTCTCTTCTGCAAAATGAGAAACTACTCCTGACCTACCTTTGAGGGCACCTAGAAAAAAATTCCTTCAGATATAAAGTACACACTTTGTTTACGGTTTTGATTTTGGTTTGAGGTGAAATTTATGTGTGAAGACATCTCCAGTGTACCAGCTGATGAGTTTCAGCAAATGCACACACCTGTATAATCCAAACCTCCAATGTACAGGTCACTGCCATCACCCTAGAAAGTCTACAATGCTTCTGATCATTGAAAACCTGTCTTCTACAAGATGTGGTGGGGTGTTACACATAACGACACTATACTTCCCATAATTATGAAGCAAAATTTCAAAACTTTTCCAAGAAACATGGAAAAATATCAAGATAGAATGCTAACATTAGAAGGTTTCTTGAGAAAGCACCTCACCTCCATTGCCACAACTTTAGGGCAATACATAAATCATACTTTTATGAAACTCTCCAATGTAAATTAAAAAAAAAAAAAAAAGCCCTGAATAAAGATATTTGTAATCTCTTAGAAAACATTTTGGGGATCAAAGGTCCCTTTGAAAATCTGTTGAAGATGACCCTAATTACCCATATACCTTCCTGCAGTCCCATCGAGGAAAGAAAACAGAGAAGAGCGAACAGAAAATGAGAGAGGGCAACAAAATTTTGGAAGCTGGCAAGACAACGGATGGCGGCTGTGTCCTTCTGCAAGATACAGGGACTTCATCGCTATGCAAAGCAGAGAACTCTTCCCGGAAATGGATATAGAACTGATTCCTCCACGTATGATGGCATCAAAGAACCTGCGGGTGAAGGGACCCCAGCAAACTGGAAAAGAGAAGTTGCCGCAGATTACAAGGTCCTGACACAATTATACATGCACCTGTGTTACCCAGGATTTTCAAGCTTCAGTACTTCAAGTATCGGATCCAACTTAGGATGAACAAGTAGCCGCACAGATGCCAACTGCTCATTATGAAAGCCCCAGTGGCTATGCCTGTGATTCTGGAGCAGAACGGTTAAAGGTCCCTGAAGAGTTATTTGACCTTCCCAATGGAAAGGAATATCGGGACAGACAATGCTGGCAGTCGGGCACTTTTCACTACGAGTGATGGGAAGTGCGATACCGACGTCCAGGGTCGACGTCAGGGGTCTACGCAGTGACGCAGGCAGGAGGAGACAGGCTGAATAGAGAACTCTGAAAGCTCCCCCACGTGTGCGGTTGAAACTGACTGCAGATAACACAACAGTGGAAGGGAGGGTCGGTCCATGGACTGGTGGCTCCATCCTGGCTTCTCTGGGCACCTGTCCTGAGACTCTGGAGGGGGAGGGACAGTGTGGAGAAAGGAAATGCCCTTGAAAAGTGTTCCCTCCTCTCCATCTTCCCGTCACCTTGCGCTCATAGCTTCAGTACACTCAGGAAAAGAATGACCATCTTTTGTGGAATGCTTGTATGTTTCTGCATTTTTCAATTTCCACTTCAATTTCTCAAGGCTTTAACTGGCTCTAGAAATTAAAATTAGGTTGTGCTGTCCTTGAAATGTACTTATTCTTATTACAAGCATTTTATAATTTTACATAAATGTCTATTTTCTCTAAATAGTTTGCTTTCAGTCAAATGCTTTCAAACTCTGAAAACTGCTTTTTATTGACGAATGAAACTTACTGCCTATGCTTTTTACCTTAGGCCTGCAAAGTTAAATAAAAATTAGTAGCCATTCCAGAAAAGAAATAGTTAGCCTGTAATATGGAAAGACAGGAATCAAAACAAACAAAAGTAGGAGGGTGGGGGAAACAAACTATGCAAGAAATAGTTTATAAAAAAGTTATAATAATTATTATCCTTAGGAAAAATAGAAAGATATTACATCAAAGAAGAGAATAAAAGAACTCTTCAAAATTAAAAATATGATAGAAAAAAGATCCAATACAAAGATTAAAAGAGATCCTTGAATAAATATCAAAAGATTAAAAATAAAAAACAAGATGTAGGTAAAAGGAAGATTAAGAAAATGAGAAGATTGATCTAAAAAGTCCAATAGTTGCCAAATAGGAGTTCCAGGGAAGAAAAAATGAAAAAAAAATGAAGTGGAGAAAAATGCCAATAAAACAATACAAGAACAAAAGAACGAGTTCTCAGATTGGAAAGGCACACCAAGTGTTCAAGACAAAGCAGTAAAAACAAGACCCAAGCCAGGGCACGTTCTTCTGACACGTAAGAGCAAAGGGGGAGAGGGATAATCTGGTAAGAGCTTCCAAGGGCGGGGGGCGGGGAAGGACCCATACAAACACTGTGAATCAGAATGCGTATCAGACATGCGCACTCTCAAAACGATGACCCTTACACACACCACATCTCCCCAAGCTACTGAAGGATGTGCTCCATGGACGCAGGCAAAAACAGAAGAAACCTGGGATCCAGGGAAGGAGAGGGGGGTGAGCCAACGCAGGTGAGCGGCAACGGGATTATTCAAGCACTGACGCCAAGGACGACAACAACAGCAGAATCACACAAACAAGAACAGCATGCTGGAGGGCCTAGATGTAAGCATGTGTGCAGTCACAACAGCGCAGGCACCATTTACCCAAAAACAGGGTACAGCTAGGCGGAGAGGACGGGGAAAGAAGATGTGGAGGGGGAGGGGAAGAGCGGGAGCGGGACCCCATCCTCGTCTTCCGTAGCTGCAAGTGCATATGCAAGGTCCAAAATAGAAAAATCAAGGAAAACCGTAGGGACATATTACCAACACTTAGAAACACAGAAAGATCTGGAAAAAAACCCTGAAGTCCAGCGTCTGAAGTGTTGGAATCGGGACTAGGGTCAGATGAGGTAGGAGTGCTGGGTTTTATCCACTTGTGACTTTATTTGACTTTTAAGGCCATTCCCAGATCCTCTTGGAGTTCTTGGTCTCTGAGTTAAGAGCCCTACCCATTAAAGCCACTGTATTTGAAATCTCAGTTAAAATCCGTTAGAATTTGATTTCTGATATTCTACTCATATCACCTTCATTCTGAAAATCTCAGCTTTTTCCTCTGGAACTGTTACTATGGAAACAGTTAAAAGTAAAGTTTATGCCACACAACCCCCAACTACTCGGCTCTTGACCAAGGGAAACTTACAGGGTGTCAATAAATCTTGGCAAACTCCTTTCTGATTGGAAAAAGACCATTACAGCATTTCACACTAGGAAACACACAATGCAATCAGCTTGCTTCTTTTGCCTACTACAGGAAGGAAAAGTGAAAAGGAAAGCAGGATTGGGGGAGGGGCACAGATGGCATCAGGCTGTGTGGAAAATGAACATCACCAAAATTATTCCCTAAACTGAGTACGTTAACCAAAGCTGCAAACATAAGAAACTATAAGAACTTTGATACTAATCCACCCTGAGGTTTCAGGTTTTTTATTACAAAGTCAGTTATGAAGAAATGTTATTTTAAAAGTTGGGGAATAGGGGCAATACCAGTCAGCAATAAAAGGGAAGAAATATGAAGAATCTCAAAAAAATCATGCTGAGCAAAAGAAGCTAGGTGCAAAAGGATACATACTATATGAACTTCTAGAAAAGCAAAAATAATTTACAGTGATCTTTTCAAATCAGCAGATGCCCAGAACAGGATGGGGGTGGTTCTGACTGCACAGAGGCACGAGGGAACGGGAGTGACGGTAACACACTCAGGGGTGCGCACACCTGCCGAAACTCACTGAACTGTCCTCTAAAAATAGTGCGTTTTAGCTCTGACCAGTGTGGCTCAGTTGGTTAGGAAATGTCCCGAAAAGCAAAAGGTCGCCAGCTGGATTCCCGGTCGGGCACATGCCTGGGTTGCAGGCCAGAGCACACACTAGAGGCAGCCCATCGATGTTTCTCTCTTACACGCTGATGTTTCTCTCCTTCTTTTTCTCCCTCCCCCCCACTCCCTAAAAGAATAAATAAAATCTTTAATATATATGTATATGTATGTATATGAATATATGGAGAATGTAAATTATACCTCAATAAATATAACTGTTTTAAACAGAGAGGGGAGAAGCAGGGCTATGTCCATCAATGAATAACAACACTAAGTGTGAGAAAGGTAACAAATTACACATTTCTCTCAAATGCCTGTTTCACTTTTGAGTGTGGTGTCAGCACTTTAAGTTCACTCTATTTATCAGCACAATTAAAATTTAAAAATTACGTTACTTTGCTTCCTCCTTAAATAAACCCACGAAGAGCCGCGCTGCTTCAATCATGACATCGAATCCAAGGACTGAAACCCCTTCCGCAGACCCAGGTTTCTCTGCTGCCTGAGGATTCAAGTGACCTCACGGCTGCTCCTGCTCACCTGCTCGGCAATAGCAGGAATTCCAGTTCTCACAGACAAGAACCGCAAGTCATTCTCATCAGAGACTGTGAGAGGGACAGCACAGGAGGACACCAGGAGGTGACTGTGAGCAGACATGGGAGATGATACAGAGGGCAGAGCCACTGACTCCGGCAGCCCTGCCTTGGGAGAGGTACGGAGAGGAGGGAGGCTGCCTGGGCCTCGGGATAACAGGGGCGGCAACTGTGAGGGGAGCAACAGAGACACCTGTGAGAGGCGCTGATGGGCACAGGCACAGGGGAGCTGGTGAGAAGCCTAAATATAAGGTGGAAAACCCTAACTCTCCAGACCTAAAATCAGAAAGGCAGTGAAGGTGGATCAGGAATAAAGGGGGAGATGCCTTCGTGTGTACGTATTATCTACAGTGAGTACAACTGACATGCAAGCACCTCCCTGAAAATGTAAACTGGGAAACCCCTGAAAGCTCCCCATGTATATGGGATGGTGAATGAAAATTAAAATAACAAATTATTCTAAAAGCACAAAATACGTTATTTTCTTTTTTTATAGTAAAAAAATAATTAGTATTTTCATGGGTATTTCCCAGCTGTGTCAACCCATTTTTTTCCCCAGAATCTTACAGAAAGTACACAGAAAAAATGAACTTCAGAAACACTGCTCACTACTCTCTTTAAAAGGCCTTTATAACTATAGGTAATTTTTAAATTACCCCCAAACTTATTCCAATGCTTTTGTTCCCTAAGATTTTTTTTAGCTACCATTCTAGGGTCTTAAATTCTCTGAGAGGCTCTGCTCCACCCTTTCTAACCGCAACAGGTTTGAGAGTTGCAGGGCCGGATACTGCAGGCAGACGCTGCTCAGCTTAGCAGAGACACCACGTCCCAGCGCTGGTGACAGCACTGAGGCACTGCAGGCTGCTTTCTGCCTAGACCTTAAACTGCAAGACCTCTTTACTGCCCACTGTTCAGCATGTCCACTTCTGGACTTTTTTCCCTTTCTCATACAAGCAGCTAGGGTTTTCCACCTTATTTTAGGGTTGTAAGTAACTTCCTACCAAAACCATGTTGTTCTACTCTGCCTTTTTAAGCATTAATTAAGGTTATGCCTCAGTCTAATTCTACCTTTCAAGGTACACTTTCATAGAAAAGTCACAAAATTATTTCAGTTAAATGTCAGTGAATGACTATTGCATTGCTAAATGATTACGTCCTAATGACTTCACTTGAATAACTTTGTATACTTATTTCCAATTACATGCAAGAAAAATGAGGTAAGAGCTTGATCTCGCACCAAGAAGGCAGCCAAAATTGGGGTGAAACGTGACGGATCTGTGCACAGGCCACTGTGTTTCCATCAGCCGCCCCGCCCCACGTTAGGCATTAGATGGCCTGCTGAGTATCTTCAAAGGAATCTATCTAACATCATCTCATCCGCCCAGTACAACGTAGAGGAAACACTCAAATACCAACAAGCGTCACCCACACAGTCTGACCCTCAGCCTGAATCTACCATGTTTATCCAGGCCACTGCTGCTGCTACAATGGTCACCATATGAGAAACTGGCAGGACCTATGGACGCTGAAGTTTTCCAATATAACAACATCTCATTTTGACCACTTCTACAGTATACTCAACAGTAATAATGGGATTGCCCAAGTATTTTGCTTAGTATCTACATTACTTGACCTGATCAATCGTACATGGTATTTTATTTGCAATTTTTTTGAATCTAGAAAAAAAATTCTAAAAGGACCTGACGTAAAAGAAAATTTGGACCATCTGGGAAGACAGTCAAATCCATTAGCTCAAGTCACGCTCCAGGACGTGGACTCTACCCATATAACACAAACCCGTACGTGACTACTACCAGAATGGGGACGTACACAGTCCTGTGTTCTCCAGCTTTGAAGGGTGACAAGACTGAATACGAACACTTTCACCTGCCTGGCCCCACTGGCATTCGTTCTCTGTGTGATAGCCACAGTGGTCTTTTTAAAACACCAGTCACATCACGTCATCTATGTGGAAAGCCTCACTTACAGCGGTTTCACAGCACACTCAGGTAAAATCAGCGTCCTCGTGGGGATCAAGACCCCGCGTGACCTGGCCCACCCCGCCACAACCCCCACCAGCTCTCCTCTCCCTGCAGCCCCACTGGCCTCCTTGCTGCCTCCCCAAAATTCCAGTCGTGTTCCTGCTTCAGGAAACTTTCGCATCTGCCCTTCCTTCTTCCACAGATGCTTTCCTGACTTTCTCACCTGCTCCAGGTGCTGGCTCGTGTGCAACCCGGGGAAGCCTTCTCCCACCGACCTGTTTAAAACAGCAACTCCCCTTTCTCCCTTCCTTGCCTTTTTTTTTGGGGGGGGGGGGGAGAGTCACATCACTTCTTAACATCTGTAATAGTATACGTTACTTATTAATGTATAGTCTTCTCCCCTGACTAGAATGCAAACTCCAGGAGAGATGGGAATTTTTGTTTATTCACTTGTACACGCCAGAGCTTAGAGTAACACTCAGCACAAAACAGACACTTGGGACAGAGACACAGTGTTGTTAAATATAATGTTTGTTTCCTGCTCCGTCCCCGTCCCCTCCCATTAGCTCGGGAGCTCCATGAGAACAGAGCTGGTGCTTTCCACTGTTAGAGCCCCAGCGTCTAAACCAGAACCAGGCACGTAGCTGGCGCTCGGCAGATATTTACTGAACCCTCATTACATTCTTTTGGCAGAAAACAGGAAAATAAATTTCTACCCATACGTACATATTCTGAACATCTTACTTGGTTCTGAAAAAACAGTGGTCCAGTGATTACTGAATCATTCCCATTCCTACTTTGAAAATATACATACCTCTATCTTGTATATAACTCAAAGTACAATTAAAAAACAAGACCGACAGGGAAAGATTGGCAAGGACACATCAGTGTTTTTGAGGTGATATGAAATGGCCTTTCAAAGTACCAAACTGTCCAATTACACAATGAAAATAAATTCACTTTGATTGTTCGTCTCCCGTGCATTAATTCCTAAGGGCTGTCTAGGAGAGGGCGTTAGCCCTTTCTTTCTCCGCCCAGTACTGAAGCTAGCGCAAGGCTGGATTATGTGACTTTCTTCTTGAAAACGGATACACATAAACACCAAGTTTTCTGCTTTGGTTTCCTTTTGGGCTCAAACTCCGCCACACTTAAAAGTGATGATGCCAAAACACTGTGGCCACTAAAACGCACGTGAAAGAACCAGGACGAGACTCTCCACCTCAGTACCAGCAAATCGTCTTCGGGCAAAGCCGCTCACCACTCAGAGCAATAAGGAATCATCAGGCAGACACCTCCCTCTGAGGTTAGGGCGAAGCCCCTTCAGTCAGGAAAACTAATCTGACAACACAAATGCCGAGAGGCCCTCCACCCTCACGGTGATGACCCAAGGCGAAGCCAGAAGGTCAGCAGCTCTACACATTCATTTTCTGACCCCTCTTGGGCTTAGTCCACTGGGTCAAAACGGACTAGAGTTTACTTTAAATCTAGAGCAAACGACCTATAATTTTACCTAGTTTCACAGATAAATCCACAGAATGAACTCACCAACTATAAAGGCCAAGAATTACAGCATTCCTGTCGAAAATGCCCAGTTAATTTTAAAATATAAAGAAGTCTGCACACTGCTTCAAAAGAGGTCCAGAGCTTACTCATGCAGCGACTGTAATTTTAGAGGCTGAAACAGAGCAACAGCTGTCTTAGAAGAATAGTTTGTGCAGCTGCTTACAAAATCATGATGATATGAGGCCTAGAAGACAGGGACGAAAGCAAGTGAGACCGCCGCGAGCAGGTATTATTGAGCAGGTCGAGTCCAGGGAACCCCCCGACCCATCAGAAGGCACGGGGCAGTGCATTTCAAGTGGTCCACGCAGCCCTGCGCCCACGGAGATGCTTCAGGGGCAGCCGCCGACTGCCCCAGACGGGACCGAGCATGAGCCCCAGACCTCTCACCACTCACGTAAAGTGAGCAGAGAGCACCACCTCCCTTATTGTTCGGTATGTGGGGGTTCCGCCAAATACCTAATTTTAATAAAAAGGGGACGGGGAAGGTTACTGCTTTAAAAATGTCTGAAAACCAGCAGCAAGGGCTTCAGAGTCAGGGAGGCCTGAGTTAAAACTCTAGATTTGTTGAATGAGGAACAGACATAACCACGCCTGGCAAGGATGTGCTCAGTAAGTGGCAGGAATTATCATTTCTCAATGAGTAGTACTGACAGGTATTAAAAGAGTGACCCTCGAAATCCACACCCAAGAACCACTTAACTATAAGGTGACAGTGCACAGTGTTTATTTTTCAGCTTACCCCTTATCCTTCAGACACTAAAGACATGGTGCCCAGGAAGCCCCACGAGCTCCTCATGCAGCTACCACAGAGGAAGGAGGTGGGAAGGAGAGGTGGGAGAAGAGGGGATAGAAGAGGGAGGAGCAAACAGGGGAGGAAAACAAAGGGAGAAAGAAAATGAAAGAAAAAGAAACAACTCCAAAATATGAAAAGACAACCACAAAATGAAAATTAATACATGCTTGTCACTGTTAAGAATTATATTCAAGAATTCTGGTATCCATAAATATCTCATTTTATGTTTAAATAACTGGTAAGTTAGATTTTCTTCACAAAAAACCACAACAAATGCGCAATGCCTGCAGCGAAATCACAACCAACTTCAAAAGAGGTGGCATGGTCAAAGGCAAAATTTCAGAAAACAAAAATGTTTTTCAACGGCTACAGCAACACGCACACACGCAGAGAGACAAGGCAGGACATGAGCACGTTCAACACATCTGACACACCGTAGCGGGGTCTCAAATTCAAATAGCTAGAGGGCCTGGACTCTTAGAACAGCACTCCTCTCTGGGTAGGATTCCTTCGCATCTTCCCCAAGCTGTGGTCATGGCCTGTGTCGTGTCACAGTGGGAAGTGATGACAGGAGCCAAGGATAAGACATGGGAGGAAGAAGCAGCAAACCCCGGATGCCCTCTGTGACGCCCAGGCTCTCCAGTGTCCGCATTTCCTGACTCCTGAAAGCATCCTCAGACGTCACTCGGTGAGGTCCCGGGGCGCTGCACAGCGCCTCTGTCCCGGGGGTACCACCCGGGCGAACGGGAGGGCGCCGCGAGCCACCGAGGACAGGAGGCTTTACCTGCTTTATCTTATTTCGGGAGTTGGTGATGCGCTCGGTGATGCTCTGGTACGTGCGAATGGCTGTCGTCAGTTCTGTGTAGTGCTGCACAATCAGCTCATCCAGGTCACGGTCGCACTTCTCGTACGCCTCCTCCAGGCGACCCTTCTCATTTTCTCTGTCTTCCACATCATCGCTGGTAGACAGAGTCCTGGTACAGACAGAGAATGTACCAAACGGAGTCAAACTCAAAGGAAAAAGGAAAACGGTACAGCACGGGGAATACAGTGAATAATGTTGTAATGACGACATATGGTGCCAGTGGGTGCCGGAAATACCAGGGGGACACTTTGTAAGGATATGGTTGTCTAACCACTGTGATGCACACCCGAATCTAACACAAAATAATACTGAATGTAAACCGCCATTGAAATAAATAAAGGAAAAGGCCAGGCAGTCAATATGCTGGCCCCTTCATCCCACTAACGAGGAACACAATGTACTAACAGAAAATATAAAAACACCTTCACAGGGAACCCCAATACCACATCTAAATGGATTTGTTGCTTGCCTACCCACGGAGCCTCCCCTCACTTTCTCCTTGGCGTGCCCACTGTAATCAGGTAACAGGCAGCATGCGCTTGGCAAGAGTCTGGGCAGGTCTTCATTTGTTTGAATGAATCCTGGACATTCCATTCCCCTTACCAGCCTGGCCAAGGAGACTAGGGACCTCTAGGCACTTGCCTCTTACTCACAGGCAAGAGCAACAGGAAGCAGGCCCCCTTCCCAACAGTGACTACTGTCATGCAAAGCTGAGGCACTCAAACAACTCAGCCATCTCACAACCATGGGGGGGATGCTAAGGGAAATGCCAAGCTACCGCTGGGACGGCATTTGGCCACCAAAGCAGCCGACCCTGCGCTGCCCAAGCTCAGGACTTCTTGTTGGGGGGAGATGATAAATATCCATTGTTTAGGTTGCTCTTGGTTGGCCATATTTCACATACAACTGGAAATGTACTAACTAATAAAAGTCACACACACACTGAGGACCCTTCCCAAACAGCTACTTAAATGACCTCGATTTGGTACAGAGCCCCCAGTGGCCTGGAAATAAGGCCATATGGAGTCCAGAACCTGTTATAACAGCCATAATATCAATAATATGAGCTATACTACAAGGCATCCTTGCACTTACTATTCTTCCAACAGTACTAACAAGATGGATATGAATCAACAATAACCAGGGAATGAGATAGATACACTTATTAAAAATCTTTCAATAACTTGGTTTGATACATTGGCCACAGATTTGTTTCCTACATTATTGTTCTTGGATAATTTTTTAAAATTTAGTGTTATAATCAGTAACAAAGAAACCTTTTTCTCTTATCTGTTGGCTGTGGTAATTTAGAGTTGCATTAAATTCCCTCAGATTTGTCAGTTTATACATTCAGCATAATTTATTTCATTTATCTTTTTTCATTTAGGGAGGGAGTATTTTAGGCTCTCCATGATGGATGCAATCAATTATAAGTCCGTCATTAGAACGGCTTTCAGAGACGGTCTGTCAGGGAATCAATCACCTGTCCACTCCTAGATATCTGCAAGCAAAATCCCGTACAACAGACTTCTCAAAACTGTCATTTAAGACCAAAGATCTTAATTCATGAGCCACATAATGTATAAAACTTCTTTTGCAATTTAGAGGGAGACTCAGAAGGCCAGTCTCTGACGTCAATCTAACCTCCTAAAAGAATTTTGTAAATGTGTTACAGACGCCAGGAGATCTGATCTATCATGACACTGGGGAAGGGGAGAGATTGTAATAAAGGAAAAAGGGAACGCCTCTAAGGAATGTGGGGTACACCCAGGAAATCAACACGCCGGGAACCCTGAGATTGGGAGGAAGGCCTTTCCCATGTCAGATACCGTGTCTTCCTCCGTCTACCGGTGAAGTCCTACACCCGACTTCCTCCAAGGTACTCTCAGGCAGAGAACATCATGCAAGTGTTTGACTAAAAGTAAGTCAGAGTGGAGAATTTAGGGAGAATTTGGTTTCAAAGACAGACCTACCAACATTATTTGCAATATGTGGATACAGGATAGCCAAGTGTATCTCTCTGTTGTTTCTATGATCCATAACTTTGCTCTTTAAATCCGAAACCTGCCAAGCTGTTAATCTAAAGTAGAGCATGAGCAGAAAATGCCTTCAATTTATCAACTGTCTCAAAGGGAAGAGTTCCTAGATAATTAACTCTATTATTTCCCCCTTGTAACAGCAAACAGCCACAGAATATTCAAAGCCACACCGGATCACTCTGCCATCTTTATAACGTGTCGCATGCTGTCCTCACCGCCATTTGTGGACAGAAACATGGCAAACATTTCACAGTGTTTACAATAAGTAGCAGCATTACCATTAAGGAAAATGTCAGGCCCTGAGAGGACATCTTCCTGGGCATCAGCTGTCACGGTAACACATTACTACAGCGTTAGCAGTTATTTAGGAAAGAGAAAGGGTTACTAAAATGAAGACTGAAAAGTAAATTGTGTCTATAGGGGGTCTATTTTTGTTTTTAGAGAAAATATTTATCTAAGGAAAACTGCCTGTGCCAGCATCGCCCCACATTTGAAATTCATCCTCTTGAGGTAAACTGGGCTGAATGACGACTTTCCCTTAGTAAACAATACTTACATTCGAGAACTCTGAGAGTACAACCATTAAAGTGTTTTTTTAATTAAAGGAAAGGAAGGCAGCAAGGATAGACAATAATAATAATGGCTGCTGATGTTCAGAGAGGCTCACCAGCTGCCAAGGACCAGCTGTGCTGCAGCCTGACAGAATGCAGGTGTGTTAAATTCCCTAACACCCCTGTGGAGTGGGGCCCTCACCTTTTCACAGATGCAAAGGTCTGACACGGTCTGAAGAGGTTAATTGCCCCACCTCACACGAGGAGAAGGAACAGTACAGGGCTTCAAATCCCAGGCAGGTCTGTTTTCAGATTATGCCCCTAACTGCTCCAGAGTCACGGGCTCTGGAGTCAAACTGCCTGCCTTAGACCCACGGTTTCCTGCCCCTGTGGCCTCGGTCATGGTGTCCCCTTTTGCTCATCTACACAATAAAGACAGTGAGCACACCTTCCTTACAGGGCTGTTGGTTAGAATTAAACGAGGTCACACAGGCCTGGCATACCACCAACACTCAGCAACTGCCCACGGTGGCACTGGGAGCAGCGGGAGAAGCAATGAAGGCAGCAGCACTTCTCTCCAATGCAACAGAAAGGACACCCTCTGGAGACAGGGTTCGCCTTTCAGGACCCCAAACACTAGACCTCTGGGCGCTGGGCGTGAGACTGGACTGCTCTGACTCACACTTCATTCCTCCTTAATGCCCAGAGCTGTGACAAGTCTGAGGCTTGTACCCTACTTACAAGCTAACACGTTAGCCTGCCACAGTTTTACGAATGCTGGTGGAAGACACAAACTCCTGGGGCAGAGACTAAGGACTTTACTACCCACAGCACGGCAAGTGGCACGAGCACCAGCCTGTCTGTTCCGTGTCCTTTCCCCCAGGTCCCTGGGGGGTTAAGCAGATGGGTCCAAATGGATGCCTGCACACACGAGTTACTGGAGAGAACCCTGAGCGTAGAAACCCGAATCTTTTATACTGGGCAGTAAACATGGCTGCCCTCTGCTCCAGAGGGAGAGATTCTACCTTCCAAAGATGCTTGCTAGCAAGCACCCCGACCAGAGAGTCTAAGAGAAAAGGCACGCAGGGCTCTTCCTCCAAAGAACTCCCAAAACACAACACTCCCACAGAGAGCCGTCTCCCAAAGGAAACTGAACTCACTGGGCTTCTCTAAGGACTGCATGACATCAAGAAAATACAAATTCATTTCCAGCCAGTTCTCATTTTGGCAAAATAAGGCCAGAAATACAATGTCTCATGCAATGACTATATGCAAAAGGAATGAGCGATCGACCAAAAGAACAGGCTGATTCCAGGGAGAAAGTTGCCAGGCATGCTACCAACACCCGGCAAATTTCCGTGGGAGATTATCTTGCTCTGAGCTAGTCACCGGATCCAAACTGACAGCAGCGTAGAAGAGAGCACCGGTGGGTAGGTCACCCCGCCAGCCAGGTCGGGATCCCCTCCTCAGCCTGCTGAGCCTCCAGGCCACGGACAGCTCACTAGCTCACAAAGCGATTCACTGCGATTTTGAACAAAGCCTTTCATTACAATAAGATAAAATAAGCCTCTTTACGTCTCCCCACTGATCCCCGTTCCACCTTTCCCAGTAACACAGAGTGACTCTGCTCCCTCTTCCCTGAAGTTTCTCTTTAAATGGTAAAGGACTCTCCACACTTCTTTCTTCCTCAGGCTAAACACCTCCAACTTCCTCAACTGTTTCTTCCACAACGTGGACGCCCAACCTCCTGGTTGCTCCTCCCGGGTCCCCTCAGGAGCAGCTAACACTCGCTTAGGACTTGCTCTGTGCCCGGCATCAGTCCAAGTGCTTGGCACAAAATAATCCACTTTTTCCTACAACAATTATGAGGGAGGTGCCATTACTGCTGTTCTTTTACCAATGAAGAGCCTGACTCGGGTTTTCCAGGCACAGAGCTTCTGGGTGGCAGTCAAGTCTCGAACCTGGGCATCAGGTTCTTGACGCCTGCCCACCCTGCCTCTCAGGAAGAGGTGCTCGGGGCTGAACACAGCATACTCTTCATGTGGTGTGACCAGTCCAGACAGGAAGAGATTTCACAGCCCATACAATGGGCACCAGCCCGAAGCGACACTGCATTTTCTGGCTGAGTCCAAAAATTAAACAAGTTCCCTTTGACCTTAAGTCCTAACAAGCACCAGCTCTCACTCATCCTCTTCTTGGAAAATTTTAAAACTAGGTGCAGACATTTACACGCACTCCTGTGTCCCACACTCAGGGAAGGGAAGGCGACAGTGAGGCAAGGAGCATAAGTCGAATGTCTACTACACACCAGGCAACGCGGTGCTTACTCTGCACACCCAATCGAAGGCAATCCTCCAAACAGCCTGGAGAGAGAGTATCGCTACCGGTTTTCCGGATGAGGAATCAGGGGGACAAAGGGGTAAAGTGACTTTCACACAGGCACACAGTTACTAACATCAGAACTGGCATTAAAACCAAGTGTATCTGACTCCATAGCCCATGCCTCTTCCACTGCATATGCTACAAAATCCTACTTTTCCTGCCTCCAGCTCCTGAGCTGCAGGACTGCGCCATAACCAAGTTCACGTGGAAAGAGAAGAGTTGATAGCTACAGATGTCAAAAGAGCAATAAGCAGCATTTTTAGTAGTAACATCGAATCTGGACAAGATGATTCAAAAAGCATGAGCTAAAAGACATGAGCAGATGACAAACGGTTTAAAGTTGCCACCCCAAGACTCACTGAAGTTACAGAATCATTCTTTGGATATTCTTTTCCGATTCCTATCTCAAAACCATTATGGTTTACAACCTTGCCAAGTTCATGAAGGAACGTAAAGGTGTAAACTAGATTTCTCTTAAGTTCTACACAAAGACGTTTCTGGATCACTAAGAACTTTTTTTCATAAGACAGCTCTGGCATTGCGCATGTGAGTTAAACGCATCCCTCACCATGACCAATGAACCCCCGGGAAGATGTTTCCTGACCTAATGGGCTGAAAGGGCCATGACACTCAAGCCGCTGTTAACAGAACCTACCAGGAGGTTAGATGGTTCTAGTGAATTCACAGTCATCAGCTCCAAGCAAGCCCTAGAAACAAGCAAAACCCGGCACAAATAACTGCAGATCTAAAATCGAATTGGTCAGCTTCCTTTTTTTATATTAGCTTCTGTGTTTCTGGGTAGCCAGTCAAGTGTTTGGAAAGGGAAATAACTAGTCACTATCCCTGGGTCCTCTACGGAGCAATTTTGCTTTCACTTTGGACTTAATAGAGTAACGGAGAGCAGACAGGAGAACATACACGAAAGTCATTCTTACTCTTTAAAAAGACAAAAGAACAACAAAGTAAAAGAAAAAGCACACCTATGAAAATAAGGCTAGTCACCCAAAGGGAACCCGTCATTCAAGAGGAACAGTAACCTTCAGTCAAAGACAGAAGAAGAGGGGGCAACAAGAAAGACGGTGGATCTGGAATACTACCCCTAGAAATACACCGGAAAAGTTTCTGATTATTCTCACCAGATATGTCAAACATGAGGTAGGACCTGGGACAAGTCACTTAAGTTCTCTGGGTCTGTTTCTCTCCTTGTCAAACAGACAAGAGAGTCAGAGTACCTGCCGCACCAGGTAATGGTGAGGATCAGAGAAGTGTGTAGTGGGCTTTGTAAAATATAAAGTACAATCAAAGTGTGGACGTATACACCCTTAGCAACGAAATACATCATCCAGGAGTCACAACACTGTTAGCCCAAATTCCCGAAAGCCTCCTTCATTCCAAAGTCCCTGAGGATACTTACTTATGAACTGACATCAGCCCTTGTCTCTGTATTCTTATGGGGCTGGCTACAGAAAGTGCTTAGGAAAAGCTCAATAATGAGCAGCAGCCAGATGCAGGATCTGAGAAAGGCACAGAAGGCAGTCTCCTCTCTCAAGGAAAAATTGAAACTAAATTATCTCCCACAGAGGAATGCCTGTTCAAAAATGTCGAGGAAAGGACAAACAATAGTAGTGACCCTATTTAGTTCATTTATTCATTCAAAAGATAGTCATGAAGCACCTACTCCTTAGCAGACCGAGTTCTAAGTGGCTGGGGATACAGCTGTGAACAAAACCAATCCCTGCCTCAAGAAGCGTCCATTCTCTTGGGGAAGCAATAAAGCAAAGAGAAATATGGCAGCAGCAGTGGAAAATGGAAGGCAGGGTAGGAGGGTGGAGGCTACTTTACAAATGGAGATCAGGAAGAGCCTCTCAGACCAAGACAGCACTTGAATGGAGCTCTCTGGGTAGTGAGAGGAGGGAGGTGGCACTGTCCAGAAAAGCTGGTTCCAGAAAGAACAGAAGACAGACAGGCTCTGGAGCAGGACATGTTTGGTGTGTTCAAAAACGAAGGAGTGACAGGGTGACCAATGTGGCTTTAGAGAAATAAGGAAAGGGGACAGGGATGAGATGAGGTCAGGGAGGAAGCTGGGAGCCAGATCAGTTACAGCTCTGCGGGCTTTTACCCTGAAAGTGTTCTCTGAACCCACTTGGGGGCTAGCACCCATGCAAAGAACGAGAGCCTTCAACCAGGGTTTAATAAGGAATAGTAATAATGAATAATAATACTGACTTTCAAGTGTCATTTTAACGCTATCCTACCTCTTTCCAAAAAGGATCTGAGATGGTTTATACAAAAATGTAGATAATACAAATGAGAAAGTGAAACTAGTTAAAAAGATGCAGGACAAACAATGCCATATTGATGTAAAACGAAAGTATGCTGGTCATTTGAGCAAACACAGTTTATATGAAATGAGCCCTCAAGCTAACTCTGAGGTTCCTAGCAGCCAATGCAAAAAGGGAAACACAGCCAGTTGTACAGTTGCCATTACCAAAAAGATAGACTGCAGTTCCTCTTGAGGAGATAAACTTTAAATAAGTCTTAAATTCTAAAAGAAATCTTTCACTTAAAACAATAAAGAAAACATTACACAATTTGGTGAACAATATCCTCAACAACCTTCTGGAAAAAAGTAATAAATTTTATATAACCATTCCTCATAAGTCACTCAGGAACATAACATTAAAATGCAACTCAGCCCTGGCTAGCATGGCTCAGTGGATTGAGCGCAGGCCTGCAAACCAAAAGGTCACCGTTTAGATTCCCAGTCTAAGCTACATGCCTGGGTTGCAGGCTAGGTCCCCAGTAGGAGGCACGTGAGGGGCAACCACACACTGATTTTCCTCTCCCTCTCTTCCTCCTTCCCTTTCTCTCTCCATAAAAATAAATAAAATATTTTTTAAAAAATTTTCTTAAAAAAATAAAATGCAACTCAGACCTACAGGTTTTAAAAGACTGAATAGAGTCCAAGCACGAACTTTTTCAAGGTTCCATTTTAATCTATGGATAGAAATTAGGGAATTTATAGGACTAAATGGGTCACATCATGCTTTATGAATTTCCTCCTCTCAGCAAACCTTTTAATAGTTCAAGCTGACCAGACAGTAGTTGTTTTTAAAAAGAATCTACAGTGCACATATGTGGGATTAGAGGGTTAGTTAAACATCATAAGCCAGAAGAGCATGCAGTAAGGTTGACAACCAATTATGAAAAATTAAGGGCCTGGCCAGGGCTCTTGCCTGAGCCGAAAGGTTACCTATAGGTAATGACAGACCATCCCTGTGGAAGCAATTTAGGGTACCCACACACAGTAATGAGTCCCCAGAGTACCACCTGTTAAGGACTGCCCTGTGACACCCCTCCCCATACTATGTTGAAGCCCGAACTCCCATTGTGACTATATTTGCAGATCGGATCTATAAAGGAGGTGATAAAGATTAATAAGTAAGTCTAATGGAACTGGATGTCCCTTTAAGAAGAGGAAGAAATGCAAGAGAGCTCTCTCTCCACATACTCAGAGGAAAGTCCACGTGAGGCCACTGGGAGAAGGTGGTCATGTGCAAGGCAGGAAGAGAGCCCTCACCAAAACCAATCCTGAAAGTACCTTGACCTTGGACTTCTAGCCTCGAGAACTGTGAGAAAATAAATTTCTGTTGTCCCGCCCCTCCATCCCTGGTATTTGGTTATGGCTGGGGCAGACTAAGACACCACCCTCTGAAACACAGCCCGCGTTGTTCTGGTTGCATGAATTCTCAAGACAGACGTTATCAGTCACCCCCTCCCTTAGCCACAGCAACACAGGTTCTTGGAAAGTCCACAAGAACCAGCTGCCTAATACAGCCTCAGATAACTAACCTAATTAGCCCGTTATAAGAAACACTTAATACACCTGAATTTTGGAGACACCTGCGGAATAATGAGCATTAAGTCATGCTTTCTGAAAACAGTTAATAGGCTTAACTGTCTACTAAGGGCATTCCCTGTTGGCATCCAGTGACCTCTCCTCCAGGAAAAATAAAGATTAGCAAAACAATTAATGGAAATCCTTTCAAGCAACTCAGAAAAACTAATTACAAGTAAGGCTCCACATATCCCAGAATCACTTCTCAGGAAGTTAGAGCGCTACAGAGCACCATCTACAATAAGGATCAAATCCCCTCAGCGGCCCCCATTCTGGAAAGTAAAAAAAAAAAAAAAAACAGGGGAGGGGGGCGGGTTCCTCTGAGCACACTAACTGGATGTCACCAAACACCTGCACCCCACCCCTCAATCCGTGCTACCTTCTTTCTCATTTGGGCAATTCTAACTAATTTTTTAATTGCATAATGGAAAGAGCAGTAGATAAGGAGTCATCTTCATTTCCTAAATACTCTATCTAACATTATCATAAAGGCAAAAACTGAGTACTTGAAAACTCAACAAATACTCAAAGGTTAATCAGAACCTCACTCCAAGTCAGACAGAAATTAACTATTAACTTACTGATCTTTCTAGAACACAACATTCCTTTTTGTTATTGATTCTAACGCAAGAAAAAAAGAGCCCAGGGCTGACATGATGCTTCAAAACGTTATCCTGTTTTCTGTCCCAGACTGCTTTTAACCAGAAGGTATTAGGTGGCACTGTTAGATCTGTTTAGCCCTCATTTCAAAGTGTGAGCATCAGATTTGCCTTTCCTCTAAAATGCAAACCAGTAAACTTAAGTGCCTGACAAGCAACAGACAGCTACGCTGTCAGCAGGGGAACTCAAGGCAGTCTGTAAGTGTGAGCTGAGTGAAAGCAGATGCTGAAGAGGAGGAAGAGAGACTGCTAGGAATGGAAACACTCACCAGACTAGTGGAGAAGTAGGTCTTCAACGCCCTTCACACTGAGCAGAGCCCTCTGTGTGTGCGCAGTCTACTACTGCTGCCGATGAATTACAAAAGTAACAAACCCTCATCGTAATTCGAGTTTGCGTTGAAAAATCACATTAAAGAAATGTTTGAGACGTGCATCACTATATAATCACACAAGATGTGGCTTCACTCGAAACATAAGCAAATCTACATTACACGTTTACATCTATCTTATTAGGTTCAATTATACACTGCAATTGTTCGTTTCTTAATTATGTCTTATTAAAGCGCATAAAATACAGGATAATCCCATCCCAACTGATAAGAATTCTAAATGACAAACAAGTCCCTCTGAAAAAGTTTTCTGATGCATAAAAACAACACCCCTTAATTCAGTACAAAAAGATTCATTTAATACCAAGTGACAGTAAGCAATTTCTGCTTTAAAGTCAATTGAAAATTCACTGGTGTCTTGCTTCAGACAGCACTTAGGGCCAATTACTACACCAAATGCAGGCAGTTTTTCACTATGTCAATTAATTTGGTTACACAAAACACTTCTGGGGATCAAAAGCTATAAATCTTGTAGCCAATAGAGAAGGCCATTATCTAAAATTAAGTAAAATCACCCCCCACTAATGTGTAACACTGAGCCCAGGGTTGACAAAGTCAAGTTAAAATCTACCCCGACCTTCAATGAGCCAAGCTACCTCTTCTCCCTCTTCCATTTTAGGGCCCACACCCTCCTTAAAGCTTTGTCCACAGGGACCCCATCTTTCACCTCCAGGGGAATGTTTTAAGAGCATCTGGTCACTTTAAGGTGTATGCTATTTCCTCATGTGGAGTTTCTGATGAGTTCCTCAGAAGTGATGTCTTGTAAGATATTAACAGGTGTTACGTGGTAATGGGTTACTTTGGAAATTCTGGATTCCACAAATTGAAGGTTTCTTAACCACAGACACCCAGGAGACTGTAACATGTTAATGTGCAAGGTGCTCCTGGGAGGGAGCGGACGAGTACGGGCTGGTGGGAAGGACATGAAAATTAATTATTTAGCATTTCTGTAATTTACTCATCTACAGAATCTAGTCATCCCACCCCTTTCCCTCTCCTGGGCATATACACACTGTGTAAGCACACACACACATTCTTATGAAAGTTTTCAAACACACACAAAAACTAAGGCACTTGTTGAATAAACGTAGCTTCAGCATCTAAACACATTCCAATCATATTTCACCTTTCACTGACTCAAACCCTCTTCCCCAATTATTTTGAAACAAATCTTAGACATATTGTCTTTAGTAGCATATATTTCAGTGTATATTGCTTTGTTAAAAAAACAAAGCCAAAATGCCAGTATCTCAGATTTTTCTAAAAGTTAAAATGCAAATTGGTTCTTTAAAGTGCATTCCAATCACCTGAAAATCAGCACAGATTCGGGTCAGGTGGTGACTGAGAACCAGATTTCTAACAAACTCAGGTCTTATTCTGAGTATAAAACAATGTCTCCCATAACACAAGGACAGGCGCAACGTTCTAAATAGAAAATCACCTTCTGAATTATGTGCCACCTTATTTTTTACAACAGCTTTATAAAAAAATTTTTTAAAGAATAAATGGACAGAGGAGGGCAAAGGGGGACTAATTGGGACAACTGTAATAGAATAAACAAGAAAAAACAGAGTAAGTAAAAGTCAGAAAAGGCTCCCCTGAGGTTCTTAAAATTGTCTTACCAAGTCAAACAATACGCAACAATTTTCCCTTTAAACTTTCTGTTAGATGGGGAGCTTCCATGTTTTTCAGGTGGAATTCCCTATAAATAAAGCACTAGCTACTAAAAAGACCAAGGCCATAATGCATCTCATGGCTTGAAAGCAGTTCAAAGTGTTAAGAAGCAACAGAGAAGACCATGGGGAGCGGAGCTCATCACTGCAAACTGGAAAATGCAAGCACCAAATGCAAGCAAAACAAAAGCACCACCAACAAAGGCAAAATATTATGTCACCCCAAAAAACCCACTTATCACTCCATGAGACCCTGGGCTAACAACTACCAATACTATCAGTCATTAAATGAGCAAAACAAAAGAACCATATTCCTAAAAATAAAGAAATACATAAACAGATACACAGAAGTTCCAAATCATTTCTCAGAGTTCTGAAGGAAAAGTGTCTGAAAAAGTACTATATGAATTAAAGGTTTTCAACCGTTTAACTAAATACACAGCAAAATACTTAAAAATCAGGAAGACTCGCCATGCCAAGATATCTAGTTCACTTTCATGTCATGAGTATTTATACACATCGGATTACTTTGTTCTTCCTCCCTGAGCATATGCAACCATCTGAAACAACTTTCAAAAAAACAAGCAGGATTCAAACTTGAACATGAAGGCAGTTAGAGCTTGCAGGGCAGAGGTATGGGAAGGAGAGAGAGCTCCTGAAAGAGGGCTGGAGATCTGTGGAGGATCTTCCTTAGGCCTTCAGCTAAGTATCATCAGCACACGTGTGGGAGGGAACCACTCAAGGCCAGGAAAAGAACCACCTTAAAGGAAAAGAACCACCTTAAAGGATTAACGGGAACGATGATCTGAAATCACACCCAAACTCTCAGCATTCACAGAGCACTGGAAGGAGTACTCAATAGGATTTTGCCATCTTGGTGAGACAAAATTGGCCCTAAACTAAAGCTCTGGACCTGAACTGGGTTGGCCAAAACGTCTGTTACATTTTTGTGTAAGATGGCTCTAGGAATGCTTAGTTGTCTTTAACTTAACTTGAAACAATTTTGTTAGATTGTACTGTGACAACTGTCGCTCAGCGTGCACTTAAAACAGAAAAATGTATCAAAATTGGTGAATTTTTGTGTAGCCATTTTAATATTGGAGATGGAAGAAGATACGCACCATTCTCGGCATCCTATGCTTTATTATTTCAAGAAAGGTAAAAATGCAACTGAAACGCAAAAAAGATTTGTGCAGTGTGTGGAGGTGCTGTGACTGATTATACGTGTCAAAAGTTGTTTGAGAAGTTTCTTGGTACTATTGACATTTTGGCCAAATAATTCTTTGCTGGGGGGGGGGGGCTGTCTCATGCACTGGAAGATGTTTAGCTGCACCCCTGGCCTCCACCCACTAGAAGCCAATAATAGCAGGAAATAGCCGACATACTCAAAATATCCAAATCAATAAAATTAGTGAAAATAAAAAATGTCATTTATTTTACGGAAAAAAACGTAATGGACTTTTCTGCCAACTCAATAACTTAACCACATCCCAGAACAAAGCTCAGGAATATTTATAGGAAAATAAAGACATCCAATACCAGTACCCAACAAGGTAAAATTTACAATATCTAGCAACCAAAGAGTAGAAGGCATGTAAAGGAAGGGTCGGGGGAGGGCAATATTAATCTACTGAAACTAACCCAAAAATAAAACAGATAAAATTAGTAAACAAGAACAAAAAATATTTATGATACCTTTATTCCATATGTTCAAGAAGCTATAGGAAAGAATGAACACGTAAGCAGACAGTAAAGATATTTTTTTAAAAAACACCCAAATCAGAATTCCAATCAAGATGGAGGCATATGTTGACATGCTATACCTCCTCATGCAACCACAGAAAGAATCACAACTAAACTTCAGAATAAATAGCACCCAGAACTGTCAGAAAATCTAATTGTATGGAAGTCCGACAACCAAGGATTTAAAGAAGTCACATTCATCCAGACGGGTAGAAGGGACAGAGACAGGTGGAGAGTTGAGGTGACCTGGTGAGGCATGGAGAGGCAGCAGTGGCAGCAGAACAGGCGTCCCACATTCACGTGTGGTGGATAAAAATCTAGAGGGGTACCATGGGAGCAAGCAATCCCAACCCCAGGCCAGGCCGCACAGACCAGGGTTCCAGCACCAGAAAGATAAATCCCCATAACTTCTGGCTGTAAAAACCAGTGGGGGATGGGGTGGCAGAAAAAACTGCCAGATTTTCTGGAGACTCTGCTTAAAGGGCCTACATGGTCTTAGAACCTATGCAAACCCACCCACTCTGGGAATCAGCATCAGGGCAACAGCTGGAAAGGAGCCAGTCACATGCAGAGAGTGGGTGAAGTAACTGGAAATGGGGCAAGTGCTGGGCAAACCTCCAGAAGCCAGGCAGCAGCCCTGCCCCTCACACAGAGCTACATAGCAGTGAAGTGGGTTGGCCCACCCTGGAGATTACCTAAGACTCTGCCCCACACAATTTACAAGTGCCTTTTCTACAATAGGTCATGCTACTAAGACAGGGAGTCAAAGCAGCTCTACCTAGTACACAGAAACAAACACAGGGAGGCTGCCAAATTGAGGAGACAAAGAAATATGGCTGAAATGAAAGAAGAGAAGCCCAGAAAAAGAACTAAACAAAACGGAGATAACCAACCTATCAAAATGCAGAGTTCAAAACACTTGTGATTAGGATGCTCAAAGAACTCACTGAGTACGGGAAAAAAAAAACAGAGAAAGAAATGAAGGTTACACTAAGTGAAATAAAGAAAAATCCACAACAAACCAACAGTGAAGCCAAGACTCAAATCAACAATTTGGAACAAAAAAATATACATTCAACCAGAACAGCAGGAAGAAACAAGAGTTCAAAAAAACAAGGATAGAATAAGAATCCTCGGGGAAATCTCCAAACTTACCAACATCCAAAACATAGGGATGCCAGAAGGAGAAGAGGAAGAGCAAGAAATGGAAAATTTATTGAAAAAATAATGAAAAAAAACTTCCCTATTTTGGTAAAGGAAATAGACACACAAGTCCAAGAAGCACAGAGAGTCCCAAATAAGTTGGACCCAAAGAGGACCACACCAAGACATATCATAATTAAAATGCCAAAGGTTAAAGATAAAGAGAGAGTCTTAAAGGCAGCAAGAGAAAAGCAGAGAGTTACCTACAAGGGAGTTCCCATAAGACTATCAGCTGATTTCTCAAAAGAAACTTTGCAGGCTAGAAGGGACTGGCAAAGAAGTATTCAAAGTGATGAAAAGCAAGGACCTACAACCTACATTACTCTATCCAGCAAAGCTATCATTTAGAATGGAAGGGCAGATAAAGTGCTTCCCAGACAAGGTAAAGCTAAAGGAGTTCATCATCACCAAGCCATTATTACGTGAAATGTTAAAGGGAGTTATCTAAGAAAAAGAAGATCAAAACTATGAACATTAAACCGGCAACAAATTCACAACTATCAACAAATGAATCTAAAAAAAACAAGCTAAGCGAACAACCAGAACAGGAACAGAATCATAGACATGGAGATCATTTGGAAGGGTATCAGCTGGGAGGGGGAAAGCAGAGAATGGGGGAAAAGGTGCAGGGATTAAGAAACGTAACTGAGGTACAAAACAGGGAAATGTTAAGAATAGTACAGGAAATGGAGAAGACAAATGACTTATATGCACAACCAATGGACATGAACTAAGAGGGGGATTGCTGGAGGTAAGAGGGGTACCAAGCAGAGGGGGCAAGGGTGGGGGAACTGGGACAAATGTAATAGCATATTCAATAAAATATATTTTTTAAAAAACACCCAACTCAAAGTTCTACAGATCAATACTACAAACCATAAAAATTACATCACAGAATTAACAGATTAGAAATTATAGAAAAGATTAGTGAACTTGAACATACAACAATACAGACTACATAAAACATCAAGGGAAAAAAAAGGAAGAAAAACTGAACCTCAGCATTCGGTGGCCTAAAACACTTAAGAGAGAAAACTGACAAACATGTAAGACTTACTCATTAAAAATTGCTAAGAAAAATTAAGTCAAGAGATATACCCTGGCCATGGATCAGAAGACTCAATAATGTTAAAATGTCAATTCCCCTATATTGATCTGTACGTTCATGCAATCCCAACCAAAATCCTATCAGGTTTTATTGTAGAAATTGAGTAGCTAGTTCTAAAATTGACACAGAAATGCAAAGGATCTAGAATGGCCAAAGTAACTTCTAAAAAGCAGAACACAGTCGGGGCGCTCACAATGTGCCCCTCCCCGACTTCTGAGAGCTGTAGTCAAGATTGCGGGGTTATCATCGAGACTAGATGCATGGATCAGACTAAGAGTCAAGGCAGACCCGCATAAGTCAATGGATTTTTGACAAAGGTGCACAAGATACACAGTCAAGAAAGGAGAGTCTTTCCCATGAATGGTGTTGGAACAAGAAGATATCCTCCCAACACACACACACACACACACACACACACAGAGACAACTGGAAAAAACTGACAGGGGCGCTGGAAGTGTTCCCTAACTTGATGTGAGTAGTGGTTGTACAGGTTGTATAGGTAAAAATTCACCAAACCATATACTTAATACATGTGCACTTTACTGTAAATCTGTATACCTGGCAAAGGGAAACAAAGTAAGCCTATAAGTTAGCATATAGAGTAAGAGTCCGTATTTATTAAAAAATTATTTCTATTCATCCAACATTTCAGACACAGAGAGAGAGAGAGAGAGAGAAAGACAGAGAGCACACATGTGCACAAGAGAGATGATGTCTGGGGTTAGGTTCATCACATTTCAACGAGGGAAACTTATAAAGGATAATGTTTAAAACAATTTTTCATTTTTATCTTCACATTTTTCTGCATTTCTATTGTTTGAATACCTTTAATGAGTGCATATTATTTTAATAATACAATTATTTTTTTAAATGGAAATAGTGTTATTAACAGTAGTTAATTCTGGGTAAAAAGAATGTGAGTAATTTATATTTTCTTCTCTGTAATTTTCTATATTTTTAATTCTCCCACTTAAAAAGTATTTATATAACTACAAAGACTAACATGAAAAAAATATGTCATGCTAAAAAATGTTAACTTTGTTATAATTCACAACTATTATCTTTGTACGTAGGTGGACAAGGTCCACATGGAAACGGGACAAAAGGAAAACAGGAAGCATTCTGGGAAATGAGATTACTGGACAATGTCTCTCTTTTACAACTACATATTTTACGAATCTGTACAATCTAAGTTTTATAAAGGAAAACAGGAAATACTGCAATGGCAAGTGAGCACAGAAGAGAACAACAAGCATGGAAGATTACTGAGGACCCTCCATCTAGTCACGAATGGGGAAAAAAATCTTTTAAGCAAATGGCGCTGGAGCAACTAGACAGCCACATGCCAGAAAAAAAAAAATGAATCTAGACATAGATCTTGGACATCCATCATGAAAAATTAACTCAAAATCAGTAACAGACCTAAACATAAAACACTAAACATAAAATTCCTAGGAAGTTACATAGGAGAAAATGTAGATATCTTAGGTATGGCAATGACTTTTAGATACAGCACCAAAGACACAAACAATGAAAGAAATCATTGATAAGCTGGGCTTCATTAAAATCCCAAACTTCTGCTCTGGGAAAGACACTGTCAAGAGAATGAGAATGCAAACCACAGACTGGGAAAAACATTTGCAAAACACATGTACCCAGACACACGGGTACATGTAGTCACTAAATGACAGTGAAAGAAACACTCCTCTCTTAATTTCTTAGTAGAGCACTGTTAATAAAGACAATCACTAAAAATATCCAGTTTCTGAAGATGTGGAATATATACACACAATGGAATATGATTCAGCCATAAAAAGGAATGAAATCTCGCCATTTGCGACAACATGCAGACGGACCTAGAGGACATTGCGCTAAGTGAAGTCAGACAGAGAAAGACAAATACTTATGATTTCACTCATGTGTGGAATCCAAAAAGGACAAAGCAAATGAACAAGCAAAGCAGAAACAGACACAGAGAACAAACCGATGGTAGACGAGGGGTGGGGGAGCAGGTGAAAAGGAGTCAGAGGTACAAACTTCCAGTTATAAATAAATCATGGAGATGTATCACAGAACACGGACAACACAGTCAACAATATTGTAATAACTTTGTAAGGTGACAGGTTGGTTACTAGACATCACGGTCATCACATCCCAAGGTAAATATCAATGTTGTATACTTGAACCTCACACACTATTGTATGCCAAGTACACTTTAATAAATAATTTTTTATAAAAATCTAGTTTCTGGAAAGGCCACGAGAAAACAGGTCCTCTGCCACACAACCTATGGGAGTGTAAATCACCATCTTTCTAAAGGGCATTTTGGCCCTGTCAAAAGACCAAGGGCACACATACGCGCTCTGATGTAGCCGTTCCACTGCCACTGCCCTAAATTCAAATCATGGACACACCCCCAATGTACATGAACCCTCACTGCAATGTATTTTTACAGAAGAGAAAAAGAAATAAAGAGACAACTCAAGTGTTTAAAAACTAAACAAAGGTGGCCACCAATTAAATAGATTATGACACATCCATATCGCAGAATACTATACAGCCACTAACAAGGATGACAGAGACCAATGTGTGCTGCCAGAAAAGACCTCCAAGATACAGTAATATAAAGAAAAACAAGTGAACAAAGGTTAAACAGTACATAGTATGATCCCATTTGTTTAAAGAATATATGTTATAATCTTTATGAATATTCCTTAAGTATAAATTCATAAACACTGATATATTAAACATAATTGTTTTGTTAAGGTTATACATTCACACATATTTAAATATAGTCTCCTATTTTCCTCCAGGGACCCACCAGAAGACACGTAACAGGGTTACACTGTAATTCAGAAAGGAAATGAACAGGGAGAAAAGCCTTCACTTCCTCTTTGTTGTTCCTCTCCAAATATTTGAATTTTTTAAGTATGTGACTAATTTTAGAAAATTATGCATATAATTTAGTAATCATAGGTATAATTTTTTGATGGCAGCAAGGGTTATCTAGGCAAAGAAATCATGGGCCATTCATTTGCTTGCTTATAGTCTTTGTTTCTATAATCTAATAAGTCTACTTTATATTTTATGTTGGTTTACATTTTGTTTTACATACACATATAAGCAAACATTAAATCTAGCTTGTCTAGCTGACTCTCAAATTATCAAATAATAGCCATCTAAATTCAACTACACAAGGTTCCCTGGGTACAAACAGAACATTCTGACAACTGGAATCAAATTTTCCAGCCAACCTGACAAGGACAATTCTGGAGGAAAATTAACATAACCTGGTTGCTATCTGGCAAACATTAATATCAAGTTTCTTGTAACCAGAGAGGCTGCAGATGCTAAAAATTAGGAAATGAACATTTGAGTGCCTTCTCTATGCCAAACTATGCTAGGCACTTTTATTTACTCTTACTTAATTTTCTCAAAAACCACAGATCGCCTTATTACCCCATTTTACAAGTAAGCAAGTAAAATGTGGCGGCTTTAAGTAACTGGTCCAAGATTACATGGATAATACAGTAAGTTCCTACTAACAACACTGCACTGCCCACCAAAGGCTAAGACCACACGTAGAAGTGATGGCTTGAAAAACACTGACCAGTCACCCAACATTACAACCATATGCCTCAGAGCCTTCAAGAAATTCCAATGTTAAAAACCATACATGAGGTTAGAAACTACCACATGGGTTCCTAAAATATTAGCTCTGCATGTTTAGCCAGGAAAAAAATGGAACTTTCCCCCCTTGCATCCACATATGCTTTCAGATGTCCCAGGACTTCCAGAAAGTTTAAAAAGTGTTTAGTCTCCAGCTATTCCGGTAGAAATGTTCAAACTAGCAGCAAGAGTCCCCAGAGTCCAAAGGGAGCCGGCCACCCTAAAATGTATCACGAGACAGGCTCAAATGAAGAGAGAAGGCGGTGCTGGAGACCACACTGACTACCTAACACATGTCCAGGTCCGGGTCCCTTTCCTGCCACACACTGTAGCAGGGGCCTCAAAGCTGTCTGTGCAAAGCTCTCATGAAAACCTGGACCCCTCCCACAAAGTCCCCTTTGAATTAAACCTGGGCTTGACCAAAACACTCTCTGAGGAATTTAACAGGTGTCCACAAGAAAGGATTCTCTAAGTTTTTGAAATTCCATCTTCCGTGAAGACCGGAAAGTCGATGAAAACGTGAGCCTTCAGGCCTCCCTGACATCTGTGACCAGAACCTGTCTACAAAAGCTCTGCTCCGGGGTTTCAGTAAGGTCTCCTCAGTCACAGCCAAGTTTGTCTTCCCAATTAAGCCGACCATTAAAGACCAACTTATAAAGAGAAGAGTCAACACTTCATTGGAAAGCAAATCACCTAACAGTAAGTGGCAGGCACATTTCCCAATTAAAAATCTGACAAGAACTCACAAAAATAAAACAGCACCTCCCAAACACCGTCTTGCTTATTTCCTGTTTAGAAAGGCTTCCCACTCCAACCCCACACCAAACACGACGGTGGGGGTGGGGGGATCAGTAGTAAAGCAGGACAATGCTATGTGTGCGCACAGGCATACAACTGTCCAAACTGTACATCCGCAGGCAACCAGGACTCTGTCCACCCAGTGAGTTCCATGTTAAAGGGCCAACGGCAAGACATAAAGCCAAGATCTGCAGTCAGCAGCACCCCAACAGCCTCAGCCCCAAGCACGCTGTCTCATCAAAGCCCACCTCACCACCGGAGGACCTCTTCTGCAAAGCCGCGGGAGCACACCCTTTGAACATCTGACTGTCCTGAAATATTTGTTTAAATACTTTTGAAACGGTTAAGAATGTCATTTATGAGTCTCAAGGTACTTTAAAACATACTCATCTGCCAGATGTCATACTTTCATTACAGTGACACCATACCTCATCTTTAAATTATGTTGATGGACTACCGCACTACAAAATAGAGTCACTATTTAACCTTTTTTACTGTGGTTAGAAATAGTGATGAGCTCAGTATACTCCATGTCTACACCTACTCTGTCTTTAGGTCAAACTCTTACTCACCAGTACTTTTTTTATCCAGTATTAAGACTGTCAAATAAACGCTCCTCGAATAGGAAGAGCATTTTAAAATACCTAAAAACATATGTTAATACATAACGTAGTCTAGAAATGACTTTTTTTTTACATAACAACGAGAATTAAGGGAGAAATTTTAACATGCACTATTTAAAACAGAAAAACAACTGCTCAGTGATAAAAAGACACAGCTAAACTAAGCAAAGTCTTCCAAGGACAGCAGGCGCTCACTAACAAGTGCCTCACTGCGGCAAAACGGGCAGTGCGAGGGGGTATGAAAGGAAACTGGCACAGACAGTTCCATGCCTCCTGAAGACGTAGCTCAGGCTTAGTGAATGCACGTACAAAATGTGTTTTCCTGCCCTGGCCAGGTGGCTCAGTCGACTGGAGCATTGTCCCATACACCAAAAGGATGCGGGTGTGATTCCTGGTCAGGGCGCATGTCTAAGCTGGGAGTCTGATCCCCATTTGGGGCATGTAGGGGAGGCAACCGATCGACGTTTCTCGCTCACATAGGTATTTTTCTCTCTCTGTTTCTCTCTCTCTCTCAAATCAATGAACATATCCTCAGGTGAGGGGAAGGAAGGAAGGAAGGAAGGAAGGGAGGGAGGAAGGGAGGGAGGGAGGGAGGGAACGGGCTTTCCTTATAGAGGCTTGTTGCCGGAAAGCTACAGTATGAGAGAGAGATTTTGAAAAAGGGTTAAGCATAAGAGGAGGTGATCAAAGTTTTAGACCAGGAATTAAGAATCATGGGTACCACGATGCAGTAAGGGTAACACAGAGAACATAAACCGAACACACCGAGCAGCAGCTAGAGAATGACAGAACAATTCACTAACAAGCAATATACACACACACCTCATTCTTTTTCTTCCAATTTTATTGAGATATTGGCTTGGCCAAAATATCTGGTATGTCTTTCCATAAAATAAAAACATACTTTTCATTTTCACCAATAACTTCATTGATTTGGATATTTGGAGTATGTTGGTTTCTCCCACTATTGGCTTCTAGTGCGTAGAGGCCCGGGCGCTGCTAAACATCTTCCAGTGCATGAGGCAGCCCCACAGCAGAAAATTATTCCGTCAAAATGTCAACAGTACCAAGAAACTCTGCAAACCACATTTGACATGTCTGATCAGTCACAGCAGCTTCTCCATACACAGCACAAATCCTTTTTTGCATTTCAGTTGCGTTTTTACCTTTCTTGAAATAACAAAGCATAATATGTTGCGTAATAAAGCATAACACCAAAAATGTTGCGTAGTTTCTTTCATCTTCAACATTAAAATGGTCGCACGAAAATTCACCAATTTTGTTAAATTTTTTTCTTAATGCACACTGATCTGACAGCTGCCACAATACAATCTAAGAAAACTATTTCAAATGAGGCCAAAGACAACTACGTGCTACTTACAGCCATTGTCCAGAACAAAAAGTAAGGGACTTTTTGGCCAACCCAATGTAAATGACATATAACATTACACTCATTTAAGGGACAACACGATCGATGTGTATGTTGCAATGTGAGTTAACACCTATCACCTCACGCTACAAATTTTTTCTTGTGATGAGAAGTTTTAAGATCTACTCTCCTAGCAACTACATTCCCCCATTCTGTTCCCTGAAGTACCCTCCCCCAACTCTCCCCCAAACCAAACACCAAAGTAGCACGACCATCCTGCTCTGACCATCCTGCTCTCATTCCCGGCTCCTGTGCATGAAACTTACACCACTGGGTAGGTGTGTCAAAAGCACATCAGGGAGGACCACAACAAGGAGAGAGAATTACACCCTCACTCCAAACCGTTTTCCTGTCACTCAGACAAATGAAATACAAACATCAACATTCTGACATCAACAACATCAGTCTTAAGGTCACATGTGAACATGAACCCCAATCCTTACCCAACTTGTCCACAATGCTAGGTGTAGACACTCCATTTATATCATGCTGGGGACAGATATGACAAAACAAAAGTGTTGTTCAAATGGCCTGAGGTGGTCAAAGACAAGGAAGAAAAATGAAAACAATAATATGCAACAGCAGTCAGAGTAGAAAATGCCTAGGACTAATCATGGTGACAATGTGAAAGTAATATACACATCCATAAGCAATGGATGGATAACCACAAATCACACTCCTCACCACGCAGCACTGGGAAATTTCCCCTGGAGAACACAAAAGCAACCAAAAGCAGTGCATGTTTCTGAATCAGTATCAGCGGGAACAAATGCTTTAGTTTGTTTTTTTTAGTGCTTTTTTCAAATATAGGACAGTTAGGGTAAATTTAACTGCATTCAATAAAACTGACATACTATAAGAAATGGGTAAAGCCTACAGAATCATAAGAGCACCGGTGAAACGTTACATTTTATATAGCTGCTACCATCTCTAATTCCCCACTCTACTTCCACTGGAAGTAATTACTTTCTCCTGGAATCCCATCACATTCCATCTGGCATAGCCTTATGTCATAGTTTTTACTTACATATTTTATCCCTCAAATACAGCCCATTATATGACAAGTTCTAAGTACTAAGTACAGTGTACTATAACATCATAAGTATAGTCCACGGTAACATCATGTCAGATTAGTCTTGGCAAAACTCAGGACATTCACTTATTCATTCAATAAATATTTCCAAAGGGCCTTGACGGGTGTAGCTCAGGTAGCTGGCAAAGCCAAAGTTCGCAGGTTCGATTCCCAGTCAGGGCACCAGCCTGGGTTGCAGGTTCCATCCCTGGTCGGGACATGTATGAGGCAACCAATGGAGGTTTCTCTCCCTCTCTCCCTCCCTGCCCCTCTCTCTAAAAATAAGTAAATAAAGTCTTTTAAGTAAATATTTCCGAAGTACACGTAAGTGCCAGGACCATACTACAAACAGGCAATAAACATGCACTGTCCAAATGAATGTTGACTGCAAGGCAGGGAAAACATAAACAAGTTCAAGAACAGAACCCAAAGAAATCATGTACTGTATTTCCACAGGGGGTTAGGACGGGAAGCCACAAACACTCTGATGGCATGAAGCGTCTACACTACCTGCACATTGTCACAGCCAGAAAGGTGTCCACAACAGAACAGCATTTCCTGGGCATGGCCTACCAGGTATCCTAAGAATTTCCATCCTGAGAGTTATCATTTTAATCCTTTAAAATTCTTTTGTGATGATGATTTAAGATGCCACAATCTTAAACTAGAAGTCCCTAAATATCACCCACGAGATGGGTCTTCACCAGTCCGGGAACGGCAGGTCGGACAGCTTCTTAACTACACTGCTAGGCCTGGGTTTTGAAAAGATCAGGACACTGGAGGCGCCCTTCAAGAACTCAACCAAAAGTTTGGCACAGGTTGGGTGGGGGGTGGGGGAAAGAAGGTGGGCATTCCTGTTTTATTTTATGGAAAATACCCGAGTTGAAATTGAAATGTCGACAACGTACAAATGTGTCATATTGCATTCGAGTGGTTTTAGTCACTCCCTCTATCATCCTTAATGTTATTTGAAAAAGTTCTTCCGTCCTCAGTTTATTTCACTTAAATAAAACAAATAAAAATTAAAAAAAAACATAAAAGGCACGCCACTCCCACCAGATATATTCTGGGAAAATAGTATGCATAGAGGATACCTTGAAATTTGTTTCTTTTCTTTCTTTTTTATTTTTGCTTTTAGGAACAGACCTGGATAGGAAGGCAGAATAACACTCGAAAACGGACGTGTGCCTTCTGACCCGCAGCCCCTCCACCAGCTCACTACAGGCTCTTGCACTGAGGCTGCGGCCATTCACATTCACAGGTGGTCGCCTTCCTCCGTGAGCCCAGCAGAAGGCAATCGGCAGATCAACGTGGTAGGACTAAATGACCACACCTGCGTTCTCTACCAAGCCCGGAACAGTGAGCGTGCTTTCAGGGCGGGCACACCCTACAGAAAAGACTGAGGCGGGGCTCCTCCCTCTAGCTCAGCCCCAGAGAGAAGTGGGGTCTGTGGGGGGCCCTGGGGTGGGCTCAGAGGAGGCAAGGAGGGAAAGGGTCAGCAGGGTGGAACCCAGCTCACCCTTCTCCCTACCAAAGCGGAGGTCAAGCCGCTGTCCCCTGTCCCCTGTCCCCTGACCCTGCCTCCTGCCTCCCTCACCTGATGACAGAGATGAGCAGCCCCGAGGGGTCTTTGCTTTTGCTGACTGTGCCTCTGTACTTCCCACCGGCTGCTTCTGCCGCCATCTTGGTACGGGGCGGAGAGCCCGTGGGTTGGAACGATCCGAAGGCACCGGGAACTCTGTGATTGACCTCTCCGAGAGCCCACCAATGGGCTCTTCTCAGAACTTCTCCTCCAGTCGCCGGAGCGAGGGGGCGGGACCCAAGCAGCACGTTTTGAGGCCCGACGCGCCGCCCTCTAAGCACTCTGGGAATTGTAGTTTTTCTTCCGCGACTGCGGGGCGGGGCGCCGAGAAAGCCAGACCAGGGGCTGCTTGGTGAAGTCTCCTAATGAGTGTCTTACTGATATTGATTCTGATCTTGGGCTTTTTTGTTGCCTTGTCTCTAGGAATTATGTCAATTTTTAAGTCACATTTGCCTCACGATGCCGATGTCTGTGTGTGTAGGGGGTGTATTTAAGTGGGGCGGGGTCTGTGCTTCATATCTGTGGGCAAAATTATACTTCACAGTTTTTTTAAATCCAGTAAAATGTGAAAATGTACACAGATAAAATGCTTTTCTTTAATATTCTCTAAAGCTAAATGTTTTACATTTGTTTTGTGTGGGTTCAATCATTTTTCAGGGTCTCTATATTCCCAGATAATCCTAAAAAACTCACACTCAGGAACACATAAATGGATATTGATAAAAGACGGGAAAAACGAGAACCAAAACTGACCAGACTGCAAATTCCTTTTCTTCCCAAGCTAAATAAAATACGGATAGTAATAATGTGCATGTGTGCTTTATTAATATTTTTACTGGGAAGTCTTCATGTTTCCTGCATTTGACTTTATGGGCTTAGTCATTCATTCGGAAGCTAAAACGAACAAATAAGGAAGATGAGAGTAGGTATTGAAAGTGGACAAACTGAGAAACAAAAGGAAAAATAAATATTGAGAAGGAGTGATCTGCTTAGTAGCAGCAAAGATTAAGAGCTTCAGAGATTGATAGCAAATTCACAGGTCCTGGAGTTTTTTGAGACGCAAGCACACAGCACATCAACAAATTTCAAAAATAGATGTTGTGCTGGTAGAAGGTCATATTGACTTTTAAAAATCAGTTGGAATCATTTATTTATTTTTATTTAAAAATGTGCACAGCCTTTGGCCCAATCATTCCAGTTCTAGGGACTTTGTTCCTAAAGAAAAAAATATTGAAATTTGAAACAACATAGAAATATTAAATATAGAACACTCATATAAGGATATAACAAACAGCCACTGGAAATCATCATTTTAATGACCTTTAATGAAAAGAAGATTTTCATGGTATAAGCACAAAAATTAAATAATTCATATATATAAAGACAGATAATTGGACCTCGTGGCTAAGAATATCAGCAGTAGTGAGGCGAGGGATGGGGGGGGATGTGGAAACACCATGATCATCTCAGTTGGAAAAGAAAAGCTTTTAACAAAATCCAACACACTTTTCATGATGAAACACTCAGAAAACTAGAAATAAGAGGGAACTTCTTCAACATCATAAAGGATATTCATTTTAAAAGCACAGCTAATGTCATACTGGGGTGGAAAACGGAAAATTCCCAGCTATGACCAGGCACAAGACAAGAATGCCCACTTCTGGCACTTTCATTCAACAAACTACTGGACATTCTGGCTAAAGCACGTAGCCAGGGAAAGAATAAAAGACATCCAAATTGGAAAGGAAGAAGTAAAACTATCTCTGTTTTGTAGACAATGTGATTTCCCATCTGAAAATCCTAAAGAATTTTTTTCAACACTATTAGAGTTCAATGAATTCAGCAAGGTTGCAGGTTACAATATCAAGGGAAAAAATCAGTAGTGTTTTTATATACCAGCAATGAACAATTCAAAAAGGAAATTAACAAAATTCTATTTACAATAGCATCAAAAAGATTGAAATACTTAGGAATAGCTTTAACCATGGAGGTGAAAGATTTCCACACTAAAAACTATAAAACAATACTGAAACAAATTAAAGAAGACCTAACTACATGGAAAGGCATCTTGTGTTCATAAATCGGAAGACTTAATATTGCTAAGATGTCAACACTTTCTAAAACTATCTATAAACTCAATGCAATCCTATGAAAATTCCAATGGCCTTTTTCACAGATTTTTAAAAAACTGACTCTAAAATTCATATGGAATTTCAAGGAGCCTCAAATAGCCAAAATAGTCTTAAAAAACAACAAGTGTAAAGGACTTAGACTTCCTCACTTCAAAACTTACTAAAGAACTACAGTAGTCAAAAGTGTGGTACAAAAGTGTGGTAAAAGTGTGATAAATAGAATATCATTGATAGCTCAGAAATAAACCCTTACATTTATGATCAATTGATTTTCTACAAGGGTGCCAATATCATTCAATGGGTACAGAAAAGTCATTTCAACAAGTGATGCTGGGAAAACTGGATATCCACATGCAAAAGGATGAAGTTGGACCCTCTCTTAAACCATTCAGGTTGCTATAACAAAATACCACGTACTGGATAACTGATTAACAACCGAAACTTATTTCTCACAGTCCCGGAGCCTGGGAAGTCCCAGATCAAGGTGCCAGCAGAGCTGTGTTCTGGAGAAGGCCCTCCTTCTGGTTGTCAGTGACCCCTC